>JAESVK010062062.1:200935-221959 GCA_017140935.1 Hamamelis virginiana
TTTCATTGTTTTGGGGCTGCTCTACAATCATTTAATCCTACTCTTAAAGCTATCAATGTAAGTTGTTTACATTATTTAAGTATTGATTTATAGCTTATACAATCATCATGTGATCTTGGTTCGTATTCCATGGAGAAAAATTTTATTCCGCACATTTCCTTGGGATTCTTTCACATCTAACATGAAATAATTGAGAGGTAATGAGATGTTTCAAGTAACGTTTACATAACTCAATAGCACTAGAATTAGCAGTTGCATTATGAAATGTAATGCTATAAATATTACCTTAAATATTATACTCTTTAAAGACATCCATAACACTTCTAAAAATATTTCGGGCATCATGAGGATGCTCCATCATTTTAAAAGCAATAATTCTTTTTTGTAATTCCCAATTTTCATCAATAAAATGTGCGGTAACTGTTGTCCCAAATATATAACCCTAGAGGAGGGGTGATTAGGGTTTTTGGCAAACTATTACAAATATTACCAATTAAAATTAGGTTCAATTAATTTCAATATAAACAAATATATAAGCAATTAATTGAAACAAGAGTAAGGGATAGAGAGATCAAACACAGAGATTTTAGCATGGTTCGGCTCGCCTACATCCACGCCTTAAGCACTCAGCCTAGGGATTCCACAATCCACTAAGGATTAGCTCATTCAAGGTGGAGAAACCTTTACACAGTCTTCTTTACCACAAGTGGAAGACTCTCACCTAAGCTCACAAAGAACTATTACAATGGCTCACAAAGAACCCACAAATGTGCTCACAAAGAACACGCCCAAGTGCTCACAAAGAACACTTCTTCAAGCCTCGCAAAGAGCACTTAGTCAAAGCTTACAAAGAGCAACTCTCAATGCTCACAAAGAGCACTCACAAGATTTACAAAAAGATGTGATATGTGTACAACAAGAGAACTTCTCAATGTGTAGATGAAATACAAGATAAGCTCACACTAATATCTCTCAATTGATTATGAACTAACTTGACTCAAGAGAACTATGATTTTAACTAATTTGATGAGTAAACAAGTTGACGTGTATTTGTATATGTTCAACCATATGTTTAAGACTCATATAATGATTATTTATAAACCCCAAAGAGTATATGGCCCTTAGGCACAAATATATGACCGTTTGAATTTGTCAAAACTAGCTGTTATAAGATTCAGGGCTCGGCTAGTCGGCTAGGCAAAGAGTGTTAGTCGACTAGCTGAGTCAAAGCTAGTTTGATTTGAAATCTAGGCACGGTTAGTCGACTATACAAAGTCGGCTAGTCGACTAGCGAATCGATTAGTCGACTAGTCAAGCTGTTAGTCGGCTACTTGATGATTTTCATAAAAATTGCTTACTGCCACTTCTTTAGTCGACTAGTCATTATGGTTTAGTCGACAAGGCAATGAACAAAACTAATATTTATGAAAATTAACAAGTCTTTTGAGTTTATAAAAGCCCACTATGATTTCTACTTAGTTTTGACTTAAAAATATGATTTTCTAAACATGTCAAATACTAAAGTCATTAGGTCAAAGTCTTTTGAGCCAAATTGGTTCAATCCTAATGAGAGATTTACATAAAGCTTAAAAACGCATAAGATATAAAATAAGGTCTTCATACTTCAGCTCTCCAAATCTTATGCTTGGCTTTCATGCTTCATTGAATCAAGTGAATATGCAATATCCACATTTAATGTTGAGCTTGATCTTCATTGATGTTCTTCATTGATATTTCAACTCCATGATTCCTGTTTTTCAAGATATATACTTGGAGACAATTTTCACAGGATATATTTCACCAATATCAATTATATAAATATGACATTCAAAGATATATTCAATTGATTTGGTTAAGAAGATCAATTTAATAACATATGCACTGTGCAAAACATTTATAGTACAATGTTTGTTATCATCAAAATCAATTATATAAGCAAGGGTGGAGGCCATAGGGCCAACAATCTCCCCTTTTTTGTTGATGACAAACATTGGGTATAATGTGCATATAAAAATAAGCTTTATGGATTTGTAGCTCCCCCTAACAATATGCATAGGATATCAAAAATTCCAGTTTTAAGTGCATTGCATATTTTGGGTGACAAATCTGCATATCTTCATTTTAGTGTGCATATTCTACCAAAACTTTGAATATTTTAAAATTTCTCCCCATTTTGACATTAACAAAAAGAAAACAATGGAGGGAAAACAAGGAGATAAAGCGATTTAGTTAGTTAGAGGGTAAGAAAATAAAAATAACTCCCCCTAAATTTAGTAAACAATGAGCCATATTATGAGAAATAAGATAGGATGGTAAAAATTATTACAAGAAGATAGGCTCTCTGTTTAAGAAAGAAAAAGAATAAGAGATTTGAAATGACTCCTTATTAAAACAAGTCGATATTCAATAAGATTAAAATAAACGAGTTTATAATCATGTCATAATAGAATTAAACATAATGTCAGCCATAGGATAGATCAATCATTTGATAAGCAAGAAATATTTCACAATGTTAAACAAATGATGAGGTATTCACCAACATTTGTTTTAATATGCTATTTAAGATTGAAAGATTTATCATAGAATAGATTCACACTATTTATCAAATGAGATATACACCATGATGAGCTTCTAAAGATGATCAATATTTGCTTATGGCGATATCAAAGGTTAACCATGCTAACCAAACAATGATATTCAAAATATATTCAAAATATAATAATGAATCAATCATAATCCAAAGAGGTTAATAACTTTAATCCTAAAGATAATCATCTAAAAGATATTCTAAAATTCATTAAACCAAATATTCAAGAATGTAACCATCCATGAGAGACATTCATCCAAAAATTAGCCATCTAAGTTAAGAACCAAAAGTATCAACCAAATGATTAAAAATATTGTTCCAAAAAGAAATTCAGTTAAGACAAAAGAAAAATAAGAGATAAGAGACTAGAAGTAAGTGTTCGGATCAAATGTAGGGTCAAGTGGTGGATCAAGGGATGGTTACACAGGTGCATTCATAGGTTTATCCATTGTGCTTCATCCATAGGTGCTGCTGGTTATTCTTCTTCCATGTACTCTCCTATATTGAGTTTCTCCCGAATTTCCCGAAATTCTCTTACAACACGATGCTCAAGAGAGTCAATCCGCCCATAAATTCCCAGAGAAATATGGAGTCAAGATGAGCCACTATACGCTCATATGGGTCTTGTGATCCTTCACCTTAGGGGATTAGAGGAGTATTCCTTTTTCTCCATCTATTTTGCACATTTTGTTGGTTAATTTCCCATCTCTTGTTTTCTGCAATCCACTTGTAACCCATTTTCACAAATGGAGTTTCACAAAAAGTGTCTGAATCATTAGCAAGATCATTAACTTCAATCTTCGTTCCGAGATTACATCCACCCCAAACAAATCGAAGATACGAGATAAGAGCATACCAAAAGGTAAGGCATGAGAATGTTGGGTGGCAAAGGTATGAATATGATCAATAATAACATAAGCAAGATTAATAGGTTCTTTGTTCAAAATAGTCCAAATCATAAAAATATGCCATTCGGAAACATAAGTTTAACTCCCAGATTTTGGCATGATGTTATGGGTTATGATAGAGTGAGTGACCCTAGCATCAAGGGTGAGTTGTGAAGTGAGTTTGGTGAAATCATGCATTTCCATTGTGGGATTACCAAAAATTTGACGAATGGCCTCAAGCATAGGAAATTTGTCACTTTTAAGGGGATGGTTTTCAGCCTTAAACCAATACATTTAACCAACAGGGATATTGAACAAATTAGCAAGGGTGTTGTAGACATCCATTTTTGACCATGAGTATGGTCATGAATGGTTGCCTATGTTTAGAAATGAAATAGGGTGTCAAAACCCTAAGTTTCCAGTTTTACCTTTGTGGGTAATTAGATAGATGCCATTATCACATGTGTGTTTTTAGGTCAGATTGAGTCGGTTATTTTTGCATTAGGTTTTTAGAGAGTCTAGGAACATCCCTGCAAATTTTCATGACATTCCGAGCCAGGCTTGATAGAAAATAAGGCCTTTTGTGACTAAAGAGCAGTTTTGTCCTTTGAATCACAAAAGCCCTGAATAACTGTCTATCTTGTCTCGAATGGCCTCGAGGCTTTGGCATAGATATTTAAGGTGTATTTGGTAACTAAGTTGATCAGTGGCAAGGCCTGTTGAGCCTTCTGACTCACATCTGGCTCTCAAGGCTTGAAAGACCCTTTCAAAGCCCAGAGTAAGGTTTCGACCGGAAGAGACCGGGATTCGATATTTTTATCAAACTAAAGCTTTAAAAGGCTTCAAAACACTTTCCTAAAACATTTTAAAACTTGTTTCAAGAAGAATAAATGATTTCGAAAGCAATCGGTTAGCAAATTTCAAAACCCTAATTTGGGCCCGACAGGCTCCAAACAGCTAATCGGTCGACTTTTTCCTAAACCTTTGACCTTGGTCAATGCATTTTCATTTCAAACACTTCTTAAAACATGGAGAATCGAATCACGATCGTTTCGACGCTTGAATCATCAAATTTGGACTTAAAACGGGCCCGAAAAGCCGAAAAAAGCCAAAACCTGGTCAAAACAGGCTGAGGAAAGTCAAAATAGGCTAAAAATGGAATGGAGAACCGATGGCCGTCCACCTAGGGATGGCCAACCGTCCATGAAGGACGTCAGCCATCCTAGGGTGGATGGTCATTGACTTTTTTCGCCAAAAAATGCAAAAAACACAGTATTTTTCCTGCCAGGACTCTTCCAAACCTTGCCATGTGTCCAGTTCCGCCATGAGGGATTTTGGATGAGTATGAACACCTTGGAAGACTGATTTTGAACCCTTGGATCATTCCTAGGAGATTCAAACTCAGCCATTGATCAAAATCAGGCCTCTCTATAAATAGAGGGCCCTGAAATCAGTTTCAACACACAGAGAATAAGCTTTAGAGAGCTAGCTTGGAGAGTAGAGGCTTGAGCAATTGCACAAGCTTCCCCCATAGCACTCTAGCTTAAGTTTTAAAGTTTTTTGAGGTCCTTAGAGTCCTTGGAGAGAAGGTTTGGAGCTTGAAGAGAAGGCTTGAAGCTTGAAGGTTTGAAGGCAGAGTTAGTAGTTTCTTTTCTGTTCTTTTTCTTTTTCTTTTTCTTTTTTAATCAAGTTAGGTTAGGTTCTTATTCTCTTAGTATGTATAAGGTTTAGTTTATTGTTAGTATACATAGGATATAGTTTATTATTAACATGCATAGTTTAAGTTTTATATTAGTTTGCATAATAGGCTTGTTTGTTTTTTAATACGCATGCATATTTCTCTCTCTCTTCTTCTCTTCTTCTTCCATTCTTATATTATCATACCATATTAGGATTAAGTATTTAGGATTAAGTATTCATATTTAGAATCTATTTTAGCATGTATGATAGGATTATTAGTATATAGGAATGCATGTTTAGGTTATTTATATTAGGTTGTTAGTTTATTCAATTTAAGCATTAGTATTATTCTTATCATGATTTATGTTTATCATTTGGGATGTTTGATTGATATATAAAATGTGTTCGAGGGAGCATGCAAAGGTGAGTCCCTTCCCTTATGATTAAATGCCATATTTTGATGATAGCTTAGTATGCATACTAGGTTGCATTTAATGCATTCTTCATCATTTTTTATTATTTATTTTAGAGCTTTAAATACACTTTAAAATTACTTTCAAATCTGTCCATGGATTTAAAGTAACCTAAAAGTGCATTAAAACTCATTTTTTTAAGCCAAAACCAACATAGAAATATGCTTAGGTTCACATAGCTAACTTAGATTTGCATTTAGGACATTTTCATGCATTGTTTGCACTTTTGATGATTTGTTTTATTTATTTTCCAGAAATTCCAGCATGCATATTTTAATATTTTAGGTATTTAGATTAACCTAAGATTAGCTAGAAACCCTAGGATTAGGGGGTTCACTTGATCCCACTTAAGACTATCCGTTGTTGTAAGAATTTTTATAGTAATAGAGTTCTACTTGGTTTAGGATTCTACTTCGAGAACAACTCTAAAATTTTGAAAGTGTTTAAAATGGAATGAAATTCCATCTCTTATGCAAAGAAAAGTGTTTTGATCAAATCCAAACTCTCGAAGCTAGAGTCCTAGATAAGATAGAGTTCTTTTGGCTATATAGTTCATTACAATAGGAGAGTCCTAAGGTAATCGAACTACGTGGACTTTGATCTTTGTCAAGCAATTGATAAGGTACGTAGGCAGTCAATAGGGCGCAAGTCCAATCTTAGGTTGACTTCTAGTCTCCTAAGACCCTTAGGATTGTGTATACTTTCATATTATATATTATTATTATATATTATATATCATATTTTGTGATTGATTAGATAACTAGGATTGTTTTGAAAAGATTTTGATAAAGCCCAAACTTAATTAGGAGACCTTTAATTAGGGCGAGGTGGGTGCCTACAAGGAGTTCCTTGGAACCTTCCCACTTCGTAACCTAGCCCCCAAATCTAACTTTGATTCGAAAGATCATGCGTTTCCAAAATATGGGGTCAATGTTTTATTGAAAATAAAACTCTTTTTTGTGGTTTCCTTATTCCCTAAAAATAAGGTGGCGACTACTAGTTTTTACAAACTCTTATCCTTTTTCAAAAAATCCTATCTTGAGTGGATAATAGAGAAGGATAAATGTGGATAATAGAGAAGGATAATAGAGAAGGATAAATCGAGACGGATAAACATCATCCACAATCCACTCAAGATAAACACCCCCCCAAGAGTGAACGAGAGGGCCTCCCGATCCAGGTTGGTGAAAGGAATCGATCGAAATACATGGAATCGCAGCGGAAGACAAAACAAAACTTTTAAAACTATGATTCCATTATCGAATGATCCTAAACAAGAATCGAACAAGCATTGGGATATGTGATCTACATACAAGCAAATAAAATTTATTAAACATAAATTAATCTTACTTGATTCGCCTTTCGATTTGCAATCCTCGACCTTGAACTTCAAAGCAATGAAGTCTCCAACGGTATCCACACGAGAGTAAGATTCCCTAGACCCTTCTAGTCTTTCACAACGCTTGTGAGCAAGCTAGAATGGAGAGGGAGAGGAGAGAGGATTTTCGGCCAAGGGGTTAGCTTAACCCTAGAATATGTAAACCCACATATTTATAGAATTTCTCCTCTTTAAGGAGTGTTTGGTTACTAGTGCTAGCATGACCAAACATCCTTGAATAGAGTAATCCTATCCTTGGTTAATTTTGATTTTTAATTAATTAACCTTTAATAATCAAAATCAAACTTAACTTAAAGACAGGATTCCCCTCTCACAAGTTTAAGGAACTCACTTACTCTTTATTGTGTGTGACCCTTTGGGTTCACCCCAACCTAGCAGTGACTAGGGACATCTCCATGTCGCCTAAAATAGAAACTTTCTATTTAAAGGTTTAATTGAAACTATTCCAATTATGCCCTCATTGATAACACTTATCAATAGGCTTTCACTGGTCATGAGTGACGTCTAGCAATGTGTCATGACATGCCCTAGGTTTGGGTGAATAGCAGAACTATATGAACCCTTCTTGTTACTTAATCCTTCATCCCCTAATGTCATAGTTAAGATATTTAGGGTATGGATATAAGTCAAAACCCTATCTTAACTTTCTTGTCATATGTTCTTCAAATTATAATCTCAATAAGATGAACCCTATGAAACTCTTTCATATTTCATCTATCACTCTGGCCAGAGATTCACATTGAGAGTTATATTTAAGAACTGACCCTGACATTCTCTCTCATAACATTGAGAGTGATGATTCCTTATTGACCACTCATATGCCTTCATGCAAGACCTATTAGAGCCAATGAGTGCTGACTACAACCATAAGATCAAGGCTGTATAAAACACTATCAAACCCTAATAACTCAGGCACAAGACATCCATGGTGTCTCAGGTCTTAGGATTACCAAATGGACGTAACATAAGAATATTCCTTTAACTTAATATCCATAGGAATATTCTAGTAGATCATGTTCAGTGTACATATTCTCTAATATGCACCCACAGATTAACCTAAGTGTCTCTACACTGATAGGAAAGACTACCTATCCTCCCATTGGAGTTAGTTTAAATCTGTGCCACTCTTGCCGGTTTAATAAATGTCCTCTTTAATAAACCTATGAGCAGGAACACTTTAAGAATAAATGTATATGAGAAATATGAGTCTTCATATCTTAACAAACTTGAGATACACATTTCTCTTATCATTTATTCATGGACATTATCGTATATATAATTAAATATACAAACGATAAGCAGTACCTTCTTATCCTAATATGAAATAGATATGCACTTTAAGATTGGTTTTAGGGCATATCTCTAACAGTTGGCTGGTTCATAGGTGTCAGCATCAAATTCAATTTTTACACCCTTTACATAGGAATGAATAGAACTTTTGTTCCCTGTAGCCAAGTTTGCATAAAAATGTTTCACAAGGAGGGTTGTGGTTGGGTTTGCAATTTCAATGATGGGTAACCAATGCAAGTCATTGAACAATGAGTAAACAAAAGGGAAATATTCCTGAATGAAAGAATTAGGAACGCTTTTACCATGTACAATCGTTCTTGAGGCAATGCCTTCGGTGTAGAGAGTCTCACATTTTTTAGAGATGAGGAGTTCCGAATATGGAGCATTTGATCGTGGACGACGAGGAGCATCTTCAGTCACTTTTTCTTTTCCCTTGTTCCTTGGAGGTGCCCTTAAAGACCATTCCCCGTGAGAACAATGACCCGACACCGATTTCTTGGGAGCCATATATGATTTAAAGTAGAAAAACGAAAATGGGGATGATATAATCAAGTGAAATGATGTTGAAAGGGTTTGAATCAACTTTAGAAAGCTATGGGGGCTTAGGGTTAGGGTTTAGACAAGTTTTAGGAAGGAAATTTGAGAGAAAATAGAGAAAAATCCACTGAAAATACGAACGGGCACGAGTTTTCAAAAACAGAGCCTCCGTCGGTTAGTCGATTAGACATGGTGATTAGTCGACTAGAGAGCTTCTTAGTCGACTAGTCACTGTGTTTAGTTGACTAAATGAGAGGCAGTAGCCATTTTTAATTTTCTAGAAACTTTAGTCGACTAGAAAGATATGATTAGTCGACTAATCGAGTCCGTTCAGTTTTTATTTGAAAAACCAATTCTTTAGTCGACTAGGGAATAAGTGATTAGTCGACTAGCCTTAAAAAAAAAAAAATCAGTTTTTTAAATATTTTCTTCTCAAAAACCTTTTTCATGAATGCATATGATATATGAGCAATTAAGTAACATTAATGAACATCATTTTTGAAAATCATTTGAGCATAACATATTATCAATTTAACTATGCCATGAGCAAATATTTATCAATGCATTAGAGAGGCATAAAATTTAATGAAATTGTTAATTATATTTCATTTGCATCAATATACAAGTAATTTAACCAATCTAAACATATGAGAATGGATTTCAAGATATGATGTTCAATTAATATTTCATGATAAATAAGATTTAAACAATTCTAACTAATTTACCAACTAAGGTTAGTTTTCTTACTTTCATCCTTTGGGAATATCAACCACGATCATAAAATAGGTTTCCATTGTCATAAGGGGTTGATGTATGTGAATTGTCATCCTCTTCATAATTAGAGTTAATTAACTCAAGCGCATTCATATTTAAGAGTAGAGGGCAATACCTTTTCTTGTGTCCTCTTTCAAGACAATGCTTACATATTTTGAAGTTTGACACGCTTGATTCACTTGTTGCATAGTTGATGGACATTGGAGTGAGCTGTATGCTTTCTTCATCATCACCATCATCATCATTGTTTCCCTCATTCTCAATGATATTATCATGGTTAATGTTTGGGAAGTCTTGAATATGATTGAGTGATGAATGATCGGTTTCCTCTTAAACTTCTTCACTATTTTGCCTTCTTAAAAATGGTTCATGTTGCATGAGAGAGTTGATGAGTTCATCCATGCTTAGAGTTGAGAGGTCCTTTGCTTCTTGGATGAAGTTGACTTTTGTCTCCCATTCTCTTGAAAGAGACCTAATGACCTTGCTTACAATGTAGTCATTAGTATAGGTTCTTCCAAGCATTTCCAAATAGTTTAAAAGATATGTAAATCGTAAATGCATTTGGAAAATAGTTTCATCATAAATCATTTTGAATGTTTCAAATTCATGAATAAGAGATTTGATTTTTGACAATTTTACTTAAGAGTTTTCTCCATAAATTAGCTCAAGTGTATCCCAAATTTGCTTTGAAGTTTCAGTTTTAAAAATGCGAGCATATTCACTTTCACATAGAGAGTGAAATAAAGTTTGTTTGGTG
Source organism: Hamamelis virginiana (assembly GCA_017140935.1). Lineage (NCBI taxonomy): Eukaryota > Viridiplantae > Streptophyta > Magnoliopsida > Saxifragales > Hamamelidaceae > Hamamelis > Hamamelis virginiana. Next base: position 211,320 of record JAESVK010062062.1, read on the forward strand.
ATACATTCAATTTGAAAAATTTTGTGGTCTATTTCAGTCCACTCATTTTAGGCATTATGGGCAATTCAGTGTGACCACAAATAATGAGCCACATTCTATAGTCTTGAGCTTGAAGAAAAATACCCATCCTATTTTTCCAAATCAAATAATTTTTACCATTAAAAATAGGTGGTCGGTCAATAGGAAGGCCTTGTGAAAAGCTCGATTCCCTAATGTTTGTCATGATCTTTTACTCAAGAAAACAATCAAATATTGAGCACTAGCTCTGATACCAATTGTTGTCCCAAATATATAACTCTAGAGGGGGGTGAATAGGGTTTTTTGGCAAACTATTACAAATATTACCAATTAAAATTAGGTTCAATTAATTTCAATATAAACAAATATATCAGCAATTAATTGAAACAAGAGTAAGGGATAGAGAGATCAAACACAGAGATTTTAACGTGGTTCGGCTCACATACATCCAAGCCTTAAGCACTCAGCCCGAGGATTTCACAATCCACTAAGGATTAGCTCCTTCAAGGTGGAGAAACCTTTACACAGTCTTCTTTATCCTAGGTGGAAGACTCTAACCTAAGCTCACAAAGAACTTATACAATAGTTCACAAAGAACCCACAAATGTGCTCACAAAGAACACACCCAAGTGCTCACAAAGAACACTTCTTCAAGCCTCGATCACAAAGAGCACTTGGCCAAAGCTTACAAAGAGCAACTCTCAATGCTCACAAAGAGCACTCACAAGATTTACAAAAAGATGTGATATGTGTACAACAAGATAACTCCTTAATGAGTAGATGGAATACAAGATAAGCTCACACTAATATCTCTCAATTGATTATGAACTAACTTGGCTCAAGAGAACTATGATTTTAACTAATTTGATGAGTAAACAAGTTGATGTGTATTTGTATATGTTCAACCTTATGTTTAAGACTCATATAATGAGTATTTATAAACCTCAAAGAGTATATGGCCGTTAGGCACAAAAATATGACCTTTTGGATTTGTCAAAACTAGCCGTTATAAGATTCAGGGCTCGGTTAGTCGACTAGGAAAAGAGTGTTAGTCGACTAGCTGAGTCAAAGCTAGTTTGATTCGAAATCTAGGCACGGTTAGTCGACTATACAAAGTCGGTTAGTCGACTAGCGAATCGATTAGCCGACTAGTCAAGCTGTTAGTCGACTACTTGATGATTTTCATAAAAATTGCTTACTGCCACTATTTTAGTAGACTAGTCATTATGGCTAGGCAATGAACAAAACCAATATTTATGAAAATTAACAAGTCTTTTGAGTTTATAAAAGCCCACTATGATTTCTACTTAGTTTTGACTTAAAAATATGATTTTCTAAACATGTCAAATACTAAGGTCATTAGGTCAAAGTCTTTAGAGCCAAATTGGTTTAATCCTAATGAGAGATTTACATAAAGCCTAAACACACATAAGATATAAAATAAGGTCTTCATACTTGAGCTCTTGATTGCTCGCAATCATAGACCCCAACTTGATATCTGTTACCCCTAATTATGCTTTAATTATGAGGTAATCTATTAGGTTTTGCTTAAATAATTCAACAATGGTATTTTCGGGTCTATTGCAGGATTTTGGCCATTGGAACTTGTTGTTCATGTGCTTTTCAATGAAGCCTGAGCTGAGGATAAAGTCTTGGATGTCGCTAAGGAAACACCAGGCATTGTTTCGAGCTGAATTGAAGAAGAAAAGCTCATCTATCGATAGATGCATATGGGTATCGATAGATGATGGACTCTGTCAAGCATTTTTTGGAATTCATGCAAGACCTATCGATAGGTAGCATTCGCTATCGATAGTAGTAAGCCTCTGACCTTCTAATCTAGGATTCAAAAATATCATCTATTGATAGGGGATGTGTATGCTATCGATAGATGATAGCCTCTGTTCAAATTTGAATTGTGATGAATGAAGTCATCTATCGATAGGTGTTCATCTGCTATCGATAGATGACCTTCTCTGTTCCAAGGCGATTTCAATTGTTTGACTTCTCTATCGATAGGAGCATGACCGCTATCGATAGAGAAGTTCTAAATTCGACTGATGTGAGCCATTTTCTTGTAAATAACTTTATGTTGAGGGGTATTTTGGTCTTTTCCCTCCTTAGGGTTTAGGGAGGCTATAAATAGAATGTTTTAGGAGAGAGAAGCAGCCTTCTTTTAGTAACTTTCCATTTTTAGGTAGTTTAGGGTTTTGCACTTGGCACTTTCTCGGGATCCAAACACCTCTAAACATTCTCTAAAAGTCCTACAACCGAACTATGCGGTGGAGGAGCGTTCAAGGATCACTAATCTATCGCATGGCCGGTTAGGTCTCTTGGTGATGGGGCTTGAAGAAGGATTTGGGTGAGGTTTTTGTTACCGTTTGTAATTAATGTTATTGAATTTCGGGATAGATTTGTATTCACAGATCTTTGTGTATAAAATTGCCTTTATTTTAATTTGTATGAGTTTTCTGTGATTGCTTCTACAATCGAATGCAAATGGTATATTTGTTAATGGGTGTAGACATCCATTTTTTACCATGAGTATGGTCATGAATGGTAGCCTATGATCGATTAGAGGTGAAATAGGGTGTCAAAACCTTAAGTTGCCAGTTTTACTCTTTGTGGGTATTAGGTTAAAAGTCATTATCACATGTAGGCTTTTAGGTAAGATTGAGTTAGTTCTTTTTGCATTAGGTTTTTAGAGAGTCTAGGAGCATCCCTGCAAAATTCCATGGCATTCTGAGCCAAGCTTGTTAGAAAATAAGGTCTTTTGTGACTGAAGGGCAGTTTTGTCCTTTGAATCACAAAAGCCCTGAATGACTGTCGATCTTGTTTCAAATGGCCTTGAGGCTTTGGCATAGATATTTAAGGTGTATTTGATAACTAAGTTGATCAGTGGCAAGGCCTGTTGAGCCTTCTGGCTCTCAAAGCTTGAAGGCCCTTTCAAAGCCCAGATTAGGGTTTCGACCGGAAGCGACCGGGATTCGATATTTTTATAAAACTAAAGCCTTCAAAGGCTTCAAAACACTTTCCTAAAATATTTTAAAACTTGTTTCAAGAAGAAGAAATGATTTCGAAAGCAATCGGTTAGCAAATTTCAAAACCCTAATTTAGGCCCAGCAGACTCTAAATAGCTAATCGGTCAAATTTTTCCTAAATCTTTGACCTTGGTCAATGCATTTTCACTTCAAATACTTCTTAAAACATGGAGAATCGAATCACGATCGTTTCGGCGCTTGAATCGTCAAATTTGGACTTAAAACGGGCCCGAAAAGCCGAAAAAAGCCAAAACCGGGTCAAAACAGGCTGAGGAAAGTCAAAATAGGCTAAAAATGGAATGGAAGACCGATGGACGGCCAACCGTTCATGAAGGACGGTCAGCCGTCCTAGAGTGGATGGTCATTGATTTTTTTCGCCAAAAAATGTAAAAATCACATTATTTTCCCTGCCAGGACTCTTCCAAGCCCTGCCATGTGTCCAGTTCGGCCATGAGGGCTTTTGAATGAGTATGAACACCTTGGAAGACTGATTTTGAACCCTTGGATCATTCCTAGGAGATTTAAACTCAGCCATTGATCAAACTCAGGCCTCCCTATAAATAGAGGGCCCTGAAATCAGTTTCAATACAGAAAAAGCTTTAGAGAGCTAGCTTAGAGAGTAGAGGCTTGAGCAATTGCACAAGCTTCCCCCATAGCACTCTAGCTTAACTTTTAGAGTCCTTGAGTTCCTTGGAGTCCTTGGAGCTTGAAGAGAAGGCTTGGAGTTTGAAGGCTTGAAGCAAGGAGGCAGAGAAAGAGGTTAGTAGTTTTGTTGTTGTTCTTCTTCTTCTACTTCTTCTTCTTCTTTAATCATGTTAGGTTAGGTTTTTATTTTCCTAGTATGTATAGGGTTTAGCTTATTGTTAGTATACATAGGATATAGTTTATTATTAACATGCATAGTTTAGGCTTTATATTAATTTGCATAATAGGCTAGTTTGTTTTTATGCATGCATATTTCTTTTTCTTTTCTTCTCTTCTTTTTCCATTCTTCTTTGATCATGTCATATTAGATTTAGATATTTAGGATTTAGTTCATATCTAGAATACATGCTAGGAAGTTAGGATTTTACATATTATTTTATAGGAAATCATATTAGTCCATCTCTTTGAGTCATTTTGCACATTGTTATTATAAAGTTAAAGGTTGCATATTAATAGTTAGTGATTGGGCTTGTTTATATTATTGTTGTGTCTTGATTAAAATGCTATATAAATTGTGATCGAGGGAGCGAGCAAAGGTAAGTCCCTTCCCTTATGATAAAATTAATTGTTTTCAAGCATGATGCATGATTATTTTGATATATCATACTAGGTTGCATATTAGGTCATTTTTACTTCTTTTATTCTTTTATTTTATGGGTTTTAAATCCACTTTTTGATTACTTAAAAATCTGTCCATGGATTTAAAGTAACTTAAAAGTGTACTAAAACTCATTTTTTTAGGCGAAAATCAACATAGAAACATGCCTAGGTTCACATGGAATAACTAGATTGCATTTAGGACATTTTCATGCATTGTTTACACTTTTGATGATTTTTTTTTTATTTATTTTCCAGAAATTCCAGCATGCATATTTTAATGTTTTAGGTATTTAGACTAACCTAAGATTAGCTAGAAACCCTAGGATTAGGGGGGCCACTTGATCCCACTTAAGACTATCCTTTGTTGTAAGAATTTTTATAGTAATAGAGTTCTATTTGGTTTAGGATTCTACTTCGAGAACAATTCTAAAATTTTGAAAGTGTTTAAAATGGAATGAAATTCCATCTTTTATGCAAACAAAAGTGTTTTGATCAAATCCAAACTCTCGAAGCTAGAGTCCTAGATAAGATAGAGTTCTTTTGGCTATATAGTTCATTATAATAGGAGAGTCCTAAGGTAATCAAACTACGTGGACTTTGATCTTTGTCAAGCAATTGATAAGGTACGTAGGCAGTCAATAGGGCGCAAGTCCAATCTTAGGTTGACTTCTAGTCTCCTAAGACCATTAGGATTGTGTATACTTTCATACTATATATTTTTATTATCTATTATATATCATATTTTGTGATTGATTAGATAACTAGGATTGTTTTGAAAAGATTTTGATAAAGCCCAAACTTAATTAGGAGACCTTTAATTAGGGCGAGGTGGGTGCCTACAAGGAGTTCCTTGGAACCTTTCCACTTTGTAACCTAGCCCCCGAATCCAACTTTGATTCGAAAGACCATGCTTTTCCAAAATATGGGGTCAATGTTTTATTGAAAATAAAACTCTTTTTGTGGTTTCCTTGTTCCCTAAAAATAAGGTGGCGACTCCTAGTTTTTTTTACAAACTCTCATCCTTTTTTCAAAAAAACCATATCTTGAGTGGATAATAGAGAAGGATAAATGTGGATAATAGAGAAGGATAAATCGAGACGGATAAACATCATCCACAATCCACTCAAGATAAACATCACCCCAAGAGTGAACGAACGAGAGGGCCTCCCGATCCAGGTTGGCTGGTTCACAGCCTGGCGACTCCACTGGAGATGTCGAGGGCTAAACTCCAATTAATTATTTTTGGGCATTTCAATTTCTTAATTAATAAAATCAATCACTTGCATTTGTATGACTTTGTGATTTCAATTTCTGCATTGTGTACGCATTGACTCTGCATGATTAGGACGTTGTATGATATAGCCAACAATGAGCCTAGCCCTGGGCCCAGTTTCTTTGACTCTCGGGTTCCATGTATGCGAAAGCCATCACCCTTCTTGCCAAGTACCCTCGGGTATATCAAACGGACCAATCACGTACTGTTGGACCCACGCGGCATTCCTGATGTCACATGTGGTTAGGTATATCGATTGGACCGAGCGAGTAAGGGACACTCAGCCTACCCTTTGCATTAGTCCATATAGACTGTCTCTGTAGGACACATACCCTACGTCACTTTTTGGCACATTATTGTAATGTTATGCTGCCGGATTTATCCCCGGCTTTGTCTGAGCCATGATTGTGAAATGTGTAGAACCACTAGGACCTGGGATTGTAGGTCTAGACCTTATGAAATGCCCTAAACTCTTACGGGAAGTGTCTCCAAAGAGTTAAGGTACTTGATGAAGGCTTAGTACCCTACATATCCTTGGACTTAGGCCTGTGGTAGTGTTATGCTGCTCGAATAGTGGTATTGATTTATGAGTCTTAGGAGAAGACGTGAGACGTGAGATATGAGATATGAGATTGGGCTTTAGGTCCATGTTCTTTAGATACAAGAGCTAGATCCGCTGTGAGTTTAGGATGTGGGATTTAGGCCCATGTCAGTTGGATAGAAGATATAAGCCTGTGGAAAGATTGAGATGTAAGCTGTGAGCTGTGAGAATGAGATTCGTACTCAGGCCTTAGGCCCACTTTCATAAGATAGAATGTGAGAAAATGAGAAGGTTGATCTGTAGGCTTTAGGCCTATACTTTTGTGAGCATGTGAGATTATCCTTATTCATCCCTTTTCACATTGGAAGCTCTTAGTTGATTCAAACCTTTTCCTTTTCCCAGCATTCTGGCTTGGCGTCGTGATTCTAGTGGTCGGTTATTTAAGGGTCTGCCTGTTGATTCAAAGATGTCTAGTAATGAAGATCATACCCCTATTGCCATTGGAACTAATGGAAAGACGACTGATGAGAAGATCGAGGCACTCTTAAAAGTGGTGCAAGAGTTAGTTCATCAGAAAGAAGAGGAGGATAAGGTGCGAGCATGTACTAATCCCTTATTTGAGAACGTTGATGAAGATGGATGTTTCCTTAGGCCTAAAACAATCACTGAACCCACTAGGCCCTGTGCAGAATTTGTTCAGCCTGTTGATCTGGAAAAAGAGTCCAAGCCCAAGACCCCTGCTTTCTTTTCCACTGAGCCTATACTGTTGAGTAGTAAGGTGGAAGCCCTGGAAAAAGTCTTGAAAGGTATTAGGAAGTCTGATGATCTGGTGGACATGTCGTCATTATCTCTGTTCCCTAAGGCCCGTATGCCCACTCATTTCAGAATGCCCGAGTTAGAGAAGTTTGATGGAATGGATTGTCTTAAAACCCATCTGAAAATGTACGTGAGAGCCATGCACCCACGAGAGGCTGATGATGACTAGCTAGCCCAAATTTTCCATGAGACACTGGCTGGATCCGCTCTGAAATGGTTTCTATCACTGGATGAGTCTAGAATGAAGACATGGGAAGATGTATGCACTGAGTTCAGCAACCATTACTGGTATAACACAGAAGATTGATATCACTAGGAGGGACTTGGAGACTACTAAACAGGAATCGAGGGAAACTTTCTCTGCTTTTCTCACCCGCTGGAGAGCCAAGGCTTCTAAAATGGCTAATCGCCCTGAAGAAGAACAAATCCGCATGATAGTGAAGAACTTGCTCCCAGTGTATCACAAGCACATGTTTTTCCAGTATCTCCCAAATTTCCGAGCTCTAGTCGCTGCTGGTACCCAAGTGGAGGACGCTCTAGCTGATGGAGCTCTCCGAACTGATGAACCCTACAAAAACCGTCAACCTGTCATCAATGGGAAGGCTACAGAAGTCAATGCCATATCTCAGCCTGATCCATTTACCCAACCCTTTTCCTTAGGAAATAAACCATCCAGAAAGTTCACCGAGCTCTATATGCCATTGGAAAAAGTTTTCGAGAAATTAAAAGCTCGAGGCCTGCTCCAACCTCTGGAACCCAGACCTACACTCAACCCATCACCCAAGAACTACAATGAAAATGAGTACTGCCATTTCCATCAATCCAAAGGCCATATTACCAACCGTTGCTTCCGTCTCCGCCATGAAGTCCATGATCTCGTAGACAATACAACCATTTCCCCACCTTCTTAACCCAATATTACCCAAAATCCACTTCCTACCCATGCAGTCCCATCACCAGCAAATATCAATGTTATCAATGTCGACCATTATGTCCATTGTGAGCCTATCCGCTCTCACCCTTCATTCCCTACTTCCATAACATAAATGTTTCATCACTGTCAAGCCCGTGGGCTCATCACCCCGTACAAGCCAAGATCCAAAAAGCTTTACTGCCTATACCATACCATTTCTAGCCATGACACGGAATCTTGTGATACATTGCGGAATATAGTACAAGGGTTCATTGATCAAGGTCTGATTGAAATCCCTCAACCCTTCACTAGTCCAAAAGGACTTTATCGTTCATGGAGACAGTTTGAGAAAGATACATTCTTGGGTTTTAGTTCGAATAGGCTTCCTGAGCCTCGCAAGGTGGATCAGTCGTCAAAGAACAGTACTAGTAAGTGGGCTCTCAAAGAAAGGTTGAAGCTAGAGATCCTTATGTGGATTTATTGACAGAAAGAAAGGGGAGGTTTAGCTTCCATGTTCTCTGTCCTGAAAAGTCTTGTGAAGCTGAGATGACAAAGATTGAACCCATTAGAGCTAATGCTAGAACCAAGAAAGTCTTTTCCAAGACTGGAACTAGCCAATGGGAGTTGCGAAAGAGATATGAAGCCGAAGATCCAGAAGTAGGCCTGTTAGGAGAACCTAGTGGGAAGTTCGACTTCTATGTCCTTTACCCTAAGATGGAGAAGCCCACATTTGAAAAATCCACCTTTGAAAAACCCCTTGCTCCTTCTGGTTGGGGTGATGACATTGACTCACTTAAAGAAGATATTAATGTGGCCCAGGTTGAACCCAAAGATCCAAACCTCATCTGTTTTGAGAAAGCTAGCCAGAGTGTCCTCAAGAAGTATTTCACAACCAAGGTCATCCATATAAATGGAGACTACCATCACCGAACTGTCTATCCAAGGCAACCATGGGTCACCCAGTATTTCGGATCAAGTTCGACTTCTGCCGAGTCTACCATAGACGATGGGTCAGAGAATGAGATTGATATTATAGAATGGGAAGATTTGATGAACACACCCGAGGAGATAGCAGATATTTGGGCCAGTGATGAGGAAGATGTTAACCATGTCACTAGAGGAGGTCGTTATTTCAAGCCCGCCAACTTGGAATCCGACAATCTTTTGGGAGAGTTAGAAAGATCTCAACGCACTGAAGTTCAAGAGGAAGAGGAAGAGATACTGAAACAACTCAAACGTACTCAAGCCAACATCACCATCTGGGGACTTTTAATGGCTTCTCAAAAGCACAGGCAGACAGTACTCAGGCTACTCAACCAAGTTCATATTCCCATCGATACTTCGCCCGAGGGTTTAGTCAGTCTGGTCAGTCCAGTTCAGCATGGACAGTCAATATCCTTCACAGAGTTAGACCTTCCAAAGAAAGGACCTCATTATTTGCAAGTTTTGTATGTCACGGTGGATACTATGTGCAAGAGAATTCCTACAGTGTTAATAGATAATGGGTCAGCCTTGAACGTATATCCTCTCAGCACCGCCACTTCCTTGGGCATCGAACCTTCAGAATTCAAACCATCAGGGCAAACCGTGAGAGCATACGACAACACTCGAAGAGAAGTAGTGGGCATGGTCACTTTATCTCTAGCTATTGGGCCTGTAGAGTTTCAAGTCGATTTTCAAGTACTAGACATGCCTGCTTGCTTCAATCTTCTACTTGGTAGGCTTTGGATACATCCAATAGGGGTTGTGCCTTCTTCCCTCCATCAAAAGGTTAAGTTCCCCTACAAAGGCTTAGTAGTGACATTGAAGGGAGATTCTGAGATCACTCCTACCCGTGTACCTATCTGTGAGATCAAGCCGGAGATTGAAGAAGTACCATTGACAGGCTTTGAATACATACAATGTGTAGAGGTTGAGCCAGGATGTAAAGAGAAAATGGTGCTAGATTACAGTCCATATGGGAATATGCAAGTAGGCCAGATCATGAAAAATATGGGTTTCTTTCCAGGAATGGGCCTAGGACGTCGTTATCAAGGCACGCCTGATTCTATTTAGTATCCCTCAGCAATTTATCCATTCGGGTTGGGCTATTAAAGTACCAAAGTTGACAGAAAAGAGATGGCACGGAAAAGAAGAGAAAGACAGTTAGCTAAAGAAGAGGGACTAGTCTTTAACCTCACTCTAAAACCCTACCGGCCACTTTGAATGGAGCTTTTGTCAAAGAAGGGGATGCTTTCCCTTATTGTGGGTTCCCTGAGCCCATTTACCTTGATGATCAGAAGGCTAGAGTTCCTAGGTTTGAAATCTTCTTCAACACACCATTACCTCTCTCTCCAACTGCTTTCACAGCCGAAGAGCATACAGAGTTTGACTGGGTCAACTACATCGATGAAGTCGCCATAGGGGTTATGTTCAAAGAGATCGCCTGCATCAAAGAGCATGTTCATGAACCCAATCCTATCCACCTCATTGAAGATACCATCAGTCCATTGACCAACTGGAGCCTTGAGTATGAGCCTTGAGTTGAAGACTCAGTTGCGGAAAATTCACTGAAAGGTTCTGTGAAAAACCACAGACATGGATTCGCAGCGGAAAAGGTAAAACAAAACTTTTTCATTTTATAAAAACAATCCATGTTCACAAAACCTCCAAGAACGATTCAAGCATCGGGTCATATATATAATCAAATACAAATAATCAATATAAATAAATCTTACTTGATTACGATCTTTG
>JAESVK010062065.1:0-10879 GCA_017140935.1 Hamamelis virginiana
GTAGTTCATATCCAGGATATGATAAACACATCATAAGCTTTGAGCCATGGATGAAGGGGATCCATAGGACAAGGGTAGTCGTAGATTACCTCTAGACTTATGAATAGAGGGCAGGGGAAGTATGCGCCGTATCCAGCCCCTCGAACAAACTCACTCACTAGGACAAGGAACCTGCTAATTTATGATCTAGGTTATGTGTGGCAGTGTCTAATATAAAATACTTGTCAATAATTAAATTTAAATACCCTGAGAAGTAATTATGATTCAACTAATCGGCGAATGACCTGTGAGTTGAATGACCAGTGGGTTTTTTGTGTCTACTGTTGGTTAATTACTCCTCCAGTGTTTTTTTTTTGAAAATTTTCCAAAAAATATTGCAGCTTTTTCCTTGGCTAAGTAGTTTTTAAATAGTTCCTTTGATATTATTCTTTTAAAATATTTGTTATGGGAAACAGTCATATGAGTGAATTTAGCTCTGGAGCTCGAAGCAGTTAGTACTTTATTTTGGCCTGTATGCTTGCTATTTTACTGAATGCTCTTGAATTGAAAGGGGTGAGACAGGCATCTATGCAGAAGTGGCATTCCGGTTGGTCAAACAATTTATCTTTCACCTGTTTTATGATCAGTCTTGAGCCCTGTTGGATTAGCCTTGCGTAAAATCATTTTTGAAAAACAATTTTACATGTCTATTTGGAGTTATGTTTAGATCAAGTTTTCGCATATCATATCAAAATTTACATGTTGGAGGTAATTTCTGAAGGACTTGGTGGGACAATTTTTATCAAAATCAGTTTTTGAAACTCATAATCTATTATGGGTTTCGTGAACATGCTTAGTTTTGGGCTCCAAAAGTGATTTTAGGTAAGCCTTAACCAAAGAGGGTCCAAGTCTACGATGATGAATGACGTAGCACAAGAATGTTTCATTATTACTATAATAACATGCTCAATTTTTTGTGACATTGCCTGATTGACATGTCATTTTTTTTTTTTTTTTTAAATTCCATTGAAGGTTGGTTTAGTTATTTTAACTATGGATATTTGATTGACTTGATGTCTTATTGGAATTTTGATTTTATAATTGGCTGCTGTTCAATTGTTGTATAACAGTTTTGACTTTTATATAATATATAAATATAAATATAATCGATCTTGGAAGATGATTTGGAAGTGACTCTGTGGGTTCTTTTTACTTCTTAACCCAAAATAGAACACACATCAATAAAAGACTGCCACACATATTCATATCCAGGCTACTTACATGTTCCATGTAGCATTTTATTAGATTCTAAGGATGATGAACTTAGTGTGATTAACTTGATTGATGCTATTTTTCCTAATATTGAGTCCTTTTCAGAAGATCTGTCCTTTGTTGTTAATAGAGCTATTATTACACTAAAGAATCAATTTGTTGATGAACTTAATCAATTATTGATTGCTAAATTTCCTGGGGAAGAAAAAAACTATTTTAGTCGTAACGCGAGTTTCTCTGGCGAGAATGTTGATAATTTTATGTTTGATGAAGAGTTTTTGAATCAATTGACTCCCAATGGATACCCACCACACATATACATGCTCAATTAATTCAGGTCAATGAAACAAACGAATGAGAGAGGAATGGCTGGCACAGGGGAAGAACAGTGGGGAGACAAAAAGAGGTGGTGAACGAGCTGAGGGCTTCAAACAGCGTCGCTTGAATGGTGTGTCGAAGAAGCTTCTTCTGGCATATCTCAATTAAAGAAAAAATTACAAGCCCCTTAAAATTCTACATGGGTTTCATTTATCCAATCCAGTTGTTCTTGATATAAGTAATAGATTTAAACTCTTAGAAGACTTTCTCCTACTTCAAGTGAAAATGTCTCTCCTTTTGTAGATGTCATGTCAATCTATTGTTTGCTACTTGAGGCAACTCACCTGAGACCTGTTCTACTTAATTAGGATATTGGCTTATAAATGTGGATCTCTTCATGCTGATAGTAATACATGTTCTGTGTTACATCACTGTATCATTGGATATAAAATTTAGGCTCAATAGAAAGTTAAGGATATGAGATTTACTTGATAGAGGGGATCACTTCAAAAAGAAAGTAAATTTCATACTCTGAATATACTGCTTAAGACAATAATCAGGGGGTAGAAAATTTTCTTTGCTTACACACAGAACATGAAACAATTTTATATGGCTTCGGATATAGAACATCAGATGTCAATACATCTAAGATGCTCAATTGATGCAGGATTTGGTCGGATTGGAAGGTTGGTTTTACGAGTAGCAACCTCTAGCGATGATATTGATGTCGTAGCAGTCAATGATCCTTTTATTGATGCCAAGTACATGGTAAGGATGTTGTATTAGCTGCCTTTTAGAAAAAGAAGTTTTTTTTTTTTTTTTTTCCCATTCTTATTTTTATTCTCACTTTTCTTGAACATGTTACTATTACAACCTGCTAGGTACTTTTTACATTAACCATGTGATTTTGTCTGAGGTGTATGTGGAACTGACTTATTTTGGCCCAAATATGTAGGTTTGTTAGTGTCATTGTTGGACATATATGCTTTGTTGCGTTACATGGACTTGGGTATGGGTGTCAAGTGCGGGTGCATGTCCAATTGTTAGATTCATCTTCCTTCTAAAGATTTTTACTATTTTGAAGTGTCTGGCAGGAGTAGCCACACTTACATCATGTAAACAAAGGGTCCATTTAACATAGATGTCTTGTAATGCCTTTAATGGATACCTTAAGGGTGCATTTGAATAAGCATGCACAGAACTTAAGCCAATTCACTGTAATTCATTCTTGGCTTCAGATTCAATAATGTCAGTATTTAGCTTTATATATAACAGACGATTTCTTTTGAGCTGTGTTCAACATGCATTGCCATGTGTTAAGAATGTGAGACAGTTTCAGACACTGACACACATATCAGTTGTTTGTGACTATTAGTTCTCGTCCTCTTTTGAGTTTAAGTTGCGTTAATTTTCTACTATTATACTATTACATTACTTTGCATGTCCTAAATTAGGTAATGAATAATGTACAAGATGGACACATATGTTAGTCTTGCTGATTTTTCTGACTTGGTGGTAGAGGACTTTATGCGAAACCTTTTTGATAAATGGGTATAGATCTTCAGACTTGATCGAATACTTGTCCATAATCCGTGAGAGAAAGAGATGTGCATAGTTGTGCTCCTTGTATTTTCTTTCTTGTCAGGGGTTTTTGGCACTGGTAGATTGTGCTTTCCTATTCATTAAATATTATGTTAACTAATTTTTTCTGGAGAGTTGTAAGAGCATTTAGAGTTCTGGGTGAATTGTTGTGATGCATTGTTTTTTTATTCTTTCATCATATCCAGGCTTACATGTTCAAGTATGATTCTACTCATGGGGTTTTCAAAGGAACCATTAAGCTTTTGGATGAGTCCACTTTGGAAATCAATGGAAAGCGGATTAAGGTTACCAGCAAAAGGTCTTGACTCGCTTTGTTTTGCTAAGAAAGTAATGGGCATGCTTTTTGTTGTAAATTGCAGGTGGAGTGTGGGCATAACAAATATGGTTGAGAAGCTGGAGAATCAAGAGTACATGGGATTTGAAAATCTCTGTTACCAATCCTAGATATGTTGTACATTAGCATAGCTGTGGAATGTCACAATCGGCAGAGAATTTCTATATCAGCACTACATTAATCTTTACACAGTCATCATCTATTTGTCATTTATTTTTTAATAAACACTATGGATTATTATGTTAATGGATGTTCATTTCACTGTACAAGCGTCTGCTAGAGCTCCATCATGTTCTTTTTTTTACCTCTCACGGGTAATCTTCAAACTATTACTTCAAACTATAGAGAACTTGTGACCTTTGATCCAAGAATTATGTTAGAAATCCATTAGATGCAATAATATATGTCAAGGATTAAATTTTTTTTGTGCTCTTTTAGAATATGTTCCATCTCATATTTGAAAACAGATCATGATTGCATAATTTTAAAAAAGTTCGCCGCGGTTGGAGTACTCTTATAGTCTATAACCTGTACTAGGAGAGGGTAGCCCATGCCTAAGGTGCTTTTTCAAAGTTCCACATAGAGATATAACTATTTAGGAAATATGATATAAGTATGCAAATTAGTTTAACATAGAGGCAGACATATATTTTTGTATATATATATATATATGCAAAATGATAGGTATATATTGACATTAAAATAGATTATAGAAAAGCACAAAGAGTTGGATGTTGCATACAGTTAAATGTAATATACTATACTACTTGGTTATACAATAATCGTTTAAAGTAGTGATATTCTCTTATGTCTATTGGAAGGTAACATTGGCCAGATGTCTTTTGGAAGGTTCATGTAGTGGAGGTCCATCGGCTTGTGGCTTTTAGAAGGATCTCATTTATAAGTCCACTGTGGAGCATACATTCAAATTGAGGTTGGAAATAGATGTAACCTATTAGCTATGCTTGATATCACGATATGTTAGTGATTAACTAACAATAAGTTTGTAGATATACCCAGCAACGAAAATTTTGGAAAAAACTTCATGCTATGTTTTCTAAGTCCACAGGTTTAGAGAGTCTATTATATTTACGGCAAATAAATTAACTACATAATCTTCTTTTCTTTTATTATCATTAGATTTAATTAAACACACTTAATTTGCCCATTTTGTGACCATTTAGACATATGTAACCCATGTCATTTTGTGGTTAAAAGTTGCAATTAATTAAGACAAATATGGTGGCATATGTATTCTTTTGGGCCTTGGGGTTAAATGAATAGAGATAGTCACAGGAGAATTTTTTTTTTCCAAACACAGAAGTTTATGGAGGAGGAGGAGGAGGAGGAGGAGGAGGAGGAGGAGGGGCGAAGTGTTTGTTGGGGTTGGTGGTGGTTGTTTTCGTAGATTTATATTTTAGGGAATATTGCATGAATTATAAGTTATACATCTCATATATTGCTGGATAGAAACCCTTCTTTGGTCTCTCAAATCTCATCCAATATTGTTTGATTGAAATTTATTGTCAATTTTGAACATGTATGAATCTATTTTAATATATTATTTTATTGATTTAGAACACTAGATTATACACAAAGTGATAAATTTTTTAAAAGTTGTAGCAACCCAGCCGGTGGTTGTCAATTTTAAAAGATGGAATGTTAATCCTATTAGTACACTTTTATTTCATCAACATATAAATATCGAATACTATAAATTACACCCATCTTTAAATAACCAGATACCAAGTAGCACCTGAAAAGAATGACAGATAAAAGGAGCAAATAGTGGAAAAAAAATTTAGAGAATTTTGATTAAGAATATCGTCAATGAATTATTAAAATTTTTTGATTATCATATGATCAAAGA
Source organism: Hamamelis virginiana (assembly GCA_017140935.1). NCBI lineage: Eukaryota > Viridiplantae > Streptophyta > Magnoliopsida > Saxifragales > Hamamelidaceae > Hamamelis > Hamamelis virginiana. The sequence continues at coordinate 5,376 of JAESVK010062065.1, forward strand.
TTCCTCTCGTTTCTTTGGTTATTGGTTTTGGTTTCATTTGTATGGTTTAAGTTGTGTTGGATACGCTCAAACTATATTGTAGGATTTGATGTGTTCAAACAATTATGTTCCGACATTGATACAATGTGGGATCTTATTGCTTCAAGTTACTTCAATTGTTTCTCTGGGGCAGGAGAATTTTATGACTTACCACCGTTTGGTTGCCAATGTACCTCAGAAAGCAATCCATGCTATAGTAAGTGTAATGGCTCTTCCTAGAACATTGTGGCTATACCAACGATGTTGCGATGAATGTTACGTTGTGAGAGAATATTACTACTTTAAACAATTTTTGTATAACCAAGTAATATAGTATTACATTTAACTCTACGCAACATCCAACTCTTTGAGCTTTTCTATAATCTATTTTAATATCAATATTCCTCACGTTTATTTGCAAAGAAATAGTTTATTGATAGTTTCTATCTTTCTGACACTAACGAGTGTAATTCACATGAATATAATTTGATAATGTTTCGTTTTCTTTTATGTACAAACTGCAACAGCAAACCTTCACCATTTAACTGATATGGATGATACTAAAGGGAGCTATGGCTTTTATGGAGAAGCACCTCCATGTTAATCCAAAATAGTTGTGCATGTATGTGTGAAACTTTCAAATAGCACCGTCAGCACATATTGAGGTTGCTTCACTAATTTTGGATGTTTGATAATGATTCATAGCCACTGCTTTGAATCAGTATGTGGTAACAAATCGAGATTTGAAATTGATTTGTTGCACAGGGTAATTCAAGTATGAGAAGGTCAATAAATTTTTGTAATTTTTTTCTCATTTCATATCTCTAGGTAGATTTTTCTGGCATTGTCGATGATGAATTTTTGGAGAGACTGGGATTAGAGAAGGGGACTAGGAAGGTTGTGAATCATGAAGAGAGGGGTAGAGTTTTGCGGGCGATGGATGGTTGCAGCTACAAGGCTGCAGCTGGTGGATCTCTATCGAACACCCTGGTGGCCTTGGCCAGGCTTGGTGGTCGGCCCATTGGAAGCCCTGCATTGAATGTAGCTATAGCAGGCAGCATTGGAAGCGATCCATTGGGTGGTTTCTACAGGTCAGGGTGGCAGGGTGCACTTGAATATCTCATGAGCTTTTTTTTTTTAAATTGTATTTCTCTAGCATTCTTTTAAGTTTTGAAAATGATTACAAGGATTGTTGGTGATTGAAATTAAAGCAATTGAATTGTAATATTTATTCTGTTTCATTTAATTTTTTATCTTTTCTGCTGCCATGATATGCTGAATTAAATGTCACCTTAATATTCTTTAGGACAAAATTGCGTCGGGCAAATGTGAATTTTCTTTCTGCACCTGTCAAGGATGGGACAACGGGGACAGTTATAGTTCTCACAACTCCAGATGCTCAGCGCACAATGCTTGCATATATATATGAGGCTTGTAGGCTTCTTTACTCTATTCATTCTCTTAGAAGAAGATTTGTATGATACTTGAAAGTTTTCTTATGAAATTTCTACTTTGAGAAACCTTGCCATGCCTTCATCTGGTCTAGACTGTCCATATGATACTGATTTAAATTGCATAAGACTCTAATTGTTTGTTATTATTATCATCTTTTTTTTCTTTTTTTTTTTCATGTCAGGGTATGTCATCCACTGTTAATTATGATCAATGCTTGGCAAGCATAATTGCCAAAACAAATATACTTGTCGTTGAAGGTTATCTATTTGAATTTCCCAATACAATCAAAACAATTGCAAAAGCATGTGAGGATGCACACAGGAGTGGTGCTCTGGTTGCTGTCACGGCATCGGATGTGTCTTGCATTGAGAGGCATTATGATGATTTCTGGTGAGATTTAACTTGATTCGGTTTGGTATATACAGGGCATTCAGTTCTCTAAATGGGCATTAGAATATTTATGCTTGTCATCTTAGTGGGGGAAAGTTTGATTTGAATTATGTAGGCTGTGTGTGTTTCGTAGACAGAAATACGACAAATATTATCACCAATGCATGTTGCAACTTGCAAGGAATAGCAAGCAGTTGGTTACAAATAGAAACTACCATGCTGTTTAGCTCCCCTTTGTTAGATAACAATGTTGGAAAAACTTCTGTCAATCACTAAAGGAAAAAACAATATCTTCTAAAGTGATGAATTACTGAACATATCATGGAATATTTTACTATTGAGATGGTCATCACGCTTAAAGATTTTAATAGGTTTTTTGGGCCCTATTTTCCTTCCCTCCCCCTTGTTAATTTGTGAAGAACCCATTGGTAAGGAGGCTTAGAGCATTCATTTCCAAATTTTGCTGGCATTGGACATTTATTTTTAAATTTGATTAATGTTGGTTATTGTATTATATGTTTCTTATTGATAATAATTTTTTTGAACAAAAAAGCAGTTATCCGATTCATACTAAGTTCATGTTGACTGTATCCGAATATATATTGTTTATATATATATATATAGGGATTTTTTGTATTTACTCTGTTTTCATATCACCATTTAAATGTATATATTTTTTTGCTCAGGGAAATTATAGGAAACTATGCCGACATTGTGTTTGCAAACAGTGATGAAGCGAGAGCTCTTTGTAATTTCTCATCGAAAGAAAGCCCCGATTCAGGTGCAAGGTACTTGAGCCATTTTGTTCCCTTGATCTCAGTTACAGATGGACCAAAAGGTTCTTACATTGGTGTAAAAGGAGAAGCTGTGTATATACCTCCTTCGCCATGTGTGCCGGTGGACACTTGTGGGGCAGGGGATGCATACGCATCGGGCATTTTGTATGGTATTTTACGGGGTGTTTCAGATTTAAAAGGCATGGGTACACTAGCAGCTAGGGTTGCAGCCGTGGTTGTTGGGCAACAAGGGACTCGACTTAGGGTTCAAGATGCCGTTGAGTTGGCAGAGTCATTTGCATTTCATCTTGACAGCACTTCAATTCGATATGATGTTGGTTCCGAACATATTTCCAGCTTGTAATCTGGTGTTTTAGGCCCTTCCTATTGATTTTCTCAATTGTTTGTTAATACTGTATTTATTTGTTCATAGCCTTGCACTTTGTACATTACTCCATTATTTATTTATTAACTGGCAATGAAATTGCCAAGGAATGTTTGAAATTTTTTAGTCACACAGGTTCCATGCAAGGTTTTTCATTGTATAACAAGTTAACAACATTGTTAATAACATTGGAGCATAGTCTGGTCACCGAAACCCACCCATGGCTGGAAATGGTGTTTGGCACCCTAATCTTCTTATGATCATGAAAGTCCTTTGAACCCATGTCGTCCATTGCATAATAGACAACCTTGGTCACTGGGATCGGCCTCTGTTTGACCATTTCTTGATTCTGGTTGGCTTAAAATATAAGCTGGGCCTTAAAAATGACGTGCCATTTGTGTTTACTTTTCAAGATTGAAGCACAAGGATGCCAAGGACCAACACACATGGAAGAGAGCAAAGTTTGGCAATGACTAATGAGAAGCGCAAAATGTGGTTATATTCAATCAATATTTATAAAAACCTGAGAGGGTAGAAGAGATCAATGGCCTCGACCTTCAAATCTTCTGCTTGGATTTTTACGTGCTTAGGTTTGTTTGGTACCTAAGATCATGATGCATTATGTTTTTGGATGATACGTGATAAATCTAAACAGAAGATTTATTGACAGGAAAGGGGATGTGAATAGTGACTATACTGCTAACATTGTATACCGTGAAATAGTGGAATTGGCTCATGCAAGCTAATTGATAAGCACCTTTTTATTTTAACTTGAATACAGGTTAGTTGGTATTGGTATAGTTCATGAATTTCACTCTTAGATAAATAGTAATTCTGTCTATATGTGTATTTAATTTAGTAATAGTCTTGGTATAGTTCATGAATTGTATGTTTAGGTGCTTTGAAGGCAGAACAAAGTGTAAGTGTAGTTTAGCTCCCAATATGAATCATAAAAGTTTTTAAATCTCTCTCCTGCAGCATATATTCATATGTAATTAAAGAAATATAGGAAATTTTTGCTTCTTTACCGAGAATGTTCACTAAATATATGTATTTATATGCTTGAGTGTGTATGGCAAAATCACCATAAGATATAAATTCAATGTATATGCATGTATGTATATGGCAATTTTATCCCTTCACTTTTTATTTTTAATTGGTATTAATAATAGAAGATAAGAGAAGTATATGGTTGCATAACAGGTATTTTTTTGATTTAATAACAATTGTTTGAATATAGGCTGTAGCTGCTGTTGAACAAACTTTGAAATTTATGCAATTATAATGTTTATACATTAAATTTATTGCTCAAAATAAGCTAACTTGAGTGCCCTGGTAAAAAAAGTGTACTCCCTTATAGCACAGCATTCTAGACAACAAAAATTTCTCTTCCAATTCACACGTGGAGTGACGATTGTGCAGATATTTTTACATAGTTGCTTGAAACATGGGCACTTTCTACAGTTTTACGGATTGTATTCAGAGAATTATTTCACAGCAGCTACTGTATTTAACTCTGACAGCAACTATTGTATTCAAAATTATTTTGAAAATACTGTAATTGGTTATTGCAACTCCTATTCTGGTGACATGGTGAACTGTATTTAATAGATATCCGATTTCTTTCTGTTACTTTTTGATGGTTATCGAATATATTTGAAATAAAAATTAATTGATGGTGGGTTCAATTAAGAATTCTAATATTACTTTCTTAATATATGTATCTTTTTGTTACTTTGTAATCTCCTTAATAGAATGACACCATCCGATTTCTTTTTGCCCATAAATGGCTGAATTCATACTCATGTTAGATAGCTAAACAAAAGAGATAGATCGGATCATCTGCCATATCATTAGGGACACCATGCATTTTAGAATTCTTTTTTTAGATTTTAATACTTTTCTTTTTCTTATTCTTTTTTTGTTTTCTGAGACTTTTAGCATTTTTCTTCTAATAATTGAGACTTCAAGATGAGTTGAGAAGTTAACGTGATTAATTTGAGAACAAGAGGTACGTAATCCCTCTTTGTTTAATGGAGTTCATCGATTAGAATACTACTGGGTCGGCGCCTTTTGTTTACTATGAGTACACTTTCTTTTATAAAATATATTAGGCCATATGTCTTTAACAATTTAATACTTGCACGAATCATTTCAAATCGAACAAATAAATTAATTTATATTATTTCAAATAATTATCTGTGGTTCTTTCGGCTTTTGACAAAATGCATGTCTTAATCAAGTATGGTTAGATTATTGAAATTGGTTATGATCCACAAAACTTAAAAAAAAAAAGAAAAAATTAAAAAAAAAAGTTGAGCAAGTTATTAACAACATCAGAGGTGCTATTATAAGGTGCACCTTATGCTAGATGCATCAGGTACCCTCCTCTACAGTCATTTGTGATGAAAATTTTTAAAAACTGACCGTTGGATTAGATACCCCTATAATGTATGTCATGTCTGCCAAAAATCACAGTG
>JAESVK010062075.1:10490-41105 GCA_017140935.1 Hamamelis virginiana
TTTTTAAAACGTCGTAGAAATGGTTAAAAAGTTTTTTAAAGGCGTTTATTAAACGCCGCAAAACACTTTTAAGGGCGTTTTTTAAACACCGCGAAAACACTTTTAAAGGCGCTTTTTAAACGCTGCGGAAGGTAGTATTAAAGGCGTTTTATAAACGCCTCAAAAGACCCAAACTTATTAGGGCGGTTCGCCAGAAGGCGTTTTATGCGGTGCTTTTAAAACGCCTCGAAAGGCTATAGAAGGCGTTTTTTAAATGCGGGCTTAAAAGGTCTTTTTTCTTGTAGTGCAAACATTCACCCACATCAGGAGAGAGCATATAGAACTGCCAAGAGTCGAAACTAAGACCTCCGCTTCACTAGGTGTGATTCTCAGCCAACTAACCCAATATATGGATGTAATCTCATTTTTATCAGCAAATTAAAATGTGAAACCACAACAAAAATGACTTTTTACGGCCTTAAATGCCGTCTTTAGCTTTTTGCGGCATTTGAAATGCCGTAACAAATGCTGTCTTGTCTAATGTTGTAAAAAGTTGAGGACTTTCCACGGCATTTTGGAAACGTAGTATATAGTATCTTTCGTGACATTTAAAAATGTCATAAATAATAGCTTATGCGGCAATTTGAAAATACCATAAATAATATATTTGCAGTATTTATAAAATGCTGTCAATAAGATCTTACGGGGCATTTGTAAAATGCCGTAAATAATATTTTTTTGCGGCATTTATAAAACCTTGAAAATAAACTATTAACGCAACTAAAGAAATGTCATTTATATAAATATTCTGTGGATATGGGGGCCTATGGTAATTTTTTCTTTTATTTCTCACCTATAGTAACAAATATCATAATTTTTAAAACATACAATCATTACAAGACCACTATACTTGTATATATAATAGGCATCTGTCACATGAAAGTTAATCAAATCCCAACTATACAAACATTAAAGCATTACATTGTTTACTTATACAAGTTAACCTCAACGGGTTTAGTTTAAAACAAAAATCTACAAATGTCACAATCTAAAAAAATATCCACCAAGCTTTAACGAAATGCTAAAGCTAAGTCCTCTTTGGTCATCGTATTTTGCTTCATTCTATAAATCTTTGTACATGTCTGACCTGCACATTAAAAGATAAATTAGCACGAATGCAATAAAGCAACAGCAACTTGATCTCCCACAGGAGTTCCATTGACATTACCAGTGACTGCATTTGCTGCGTAAGAGTTGCCATGCTTGACAATACGAACATTAACCAGTGATGAAAATTATAGCTGGGAAAGGGCTATGTTTGTTAGTGTTCCTTGCTATAAAGCAACAGCAGTAGCAGCAGCTTGGCTCACACTTGCAAGATCAAAATTGCCACAGGTTTCAACAACAATTCAGTGGTTAAGACCCCATGATAAGCAAAACCACAGGTTTCTAGTTTACTAGTTGGTGATAAATGAGTCAAACTCGAATATTATTTTTGAATTTGTTAATTTATCGAGTTAAACTTGAGCAGCCTACTGATTGAGCTTGCCAACTTGGCTTGTTTGGATTTTACTATTTTAGAATCCTAACTTTAAGGGGGAAAAAAAATCAAATACGCCAAGAATCATTCGGGAGTTGGCTTGCTTATAATCCTAATTATTTTAAGAAATAATTAAAATAAAATATGCCAAAGAATCATTAGGGAAACATGTTGCAAGACAGAGACTATGTCCTCGATCCAACAGTTGAATGCCATGAAACAATTGATTGTGCATGTATTGTGGTTGCAATATACAGGGGAGCATGCATAATGGTAATTCTAAAATGGCTAAAAGCTAGGCATAAAGCAAAATATATATTAGCACTAGCAATTAATAAAATAATGTAGTTTTTAAATCCGACATCGAATATTTATGGTATAAAAAGCATTTTATATAGGACATTTTACCTCAATATTACTGAGGTTTCAATCAATTAAGTAAATGAAGCTCACATTAAAATAATTCTGAAAATGAATCTTTATACATGAAAGTGGACATTTTTTCACTTTTAATTACCGGTAAAAAAATTTGAATTTCATTTGAAAATTTTCACATAATCACCAATTTTATAAATAATTACCAAAAATCTAAATAATCACCAATCACCAACAATACAAAGAATCACAAATTTACACAAAATCACCGATCACCATATTTTCTAATAATCACCATTTTTGTTAACCATCAACAATCACCAATTATTATCTGTACAGGTCATTTCAAAACTTTTTAAGCTCAAATCATGCCTCCACTTGTCTCATCAAACAAAAAATGTATGCAGGATATGTATAATAACCAAAATTACATATAATCACCGAATTGTTATATAATCACCGATCACCAAAATTACACATGATACCCAAAAAAACACAAAATCACCAATTTACTAATTCTACATAGAATCACCAAAAATGTGTTATCACCAATTATCATTAAGTCACCAAATTTGTATTGAATCATCATTTTACAAAATGAGAGTTTGGACATGCGGGAATTGGAGCAAGGATGTGATTTTTTGTTTTGTTTATTTGTTTTTCCTTTTCTTTTTTTTTTTTTATATTTTTTGATTTTTTATTACTACTTATTAAATGTGATTTGATTATTCATAAAATAGTGATTATCAACAAAATTGGATTATATAATTATATTGGGGATTGGTGATCTTTAACAAATTTGGGAATTCCTTTTCAAAATTGTGATTGTGTTCTTAAAGGGCATTTTCTTCAGAAAATTATATTTTCGTAATTATTTCAGTATGAGCTTCATTTCCGTAATTGATTGAAACCTTAGCAATATTGAGATAAAATACCCTTTATATATGATTCTCGAAGAAATATGCACAAAGTTTTGTGTTCAAGAGGGTAGCCTCAACATTAGACTTGAATTTAATGGGTATATCAAAATTTACACTTGACATTAGAACTTTTTTTTTTTTTTTTTTGGGGGGGGGGGGGGGGTGTTCGCCATTGAACACATCAACTCTTTTATCATTTAACGTTGTCCCAGTCAGCACTATGAATCTTCAGCGTGTGTTTCATCTCACTTGATAGGAAAAAAAGGTCATCTACGTATATTCCACCATATGACACAACACTTGACAAGACATACTACATTAGTTTTTAATTTGGGGGTGATATCGACGCTCCTCCTAATATTAAAATGACAAAATTGACCTTTATGTCTCTATATTATTTATTTATTTTTTATAATACAATAATAACCCTTAACAACCAAAAGCCTCTCATTAAGATTGAACTTAATTGTGTGAATCGGCTTTAAAAAAAAAAAACATTAATCATCACAACCCTAATCAGAATCTACTTAGATTTGGTTTCATATGTATATATACTAATTAAGCACATAAACGTATGTGTCAAGTTCTCCTTACCACTCATTGATTTTATCACTATTTTACCATTCTTTCTCAAAACTCCAATGTGGGTCCAATATTTTGAGAAACCGACCATTGGATTAGATACCTTCTTATGCATGTCATGTATATGAAAAATTACAGTGATTCAATGGTTGGTTTATGAAAAATGACACTGAAAAAATAGTACAATTAAAAACATTACAGTTTTTTACAGTGAGATTTTTTTAAAATTTGACTGTTGGATCAATGTGATTTTTGGTATATATGACATGAATAAGAAGGAAATCTAATCCAACGAATGGTGTCTCAAAATATTCAATCCACATTGGTGTTTTGAAAACGAGGGGTGAGGAGAATACAAGTTGGGTCTGGTTCTCCTTAGCACTCATTTTACTATTCGTTCTCAAAACTCTAATATAGGTCCAATATTTTGAGAAATGAACGGTTGGTTTATATACCCTTTTTATGCATGTCATGTATGCCAAAAATTATATTGATTCAACAGTCGGATTTTTAAAAACTTTATCATAAAAAATTGTGATGTTTTTAATTATAATATTTTTCCACGTTGTCATATATTTTTCATTAACCAATTGTTGGATCACTTTGTTTTTCATATACATGATATGCATAAGAAGGGTATCGAATCCAAAGGTCGGTTTCTCAAAATATTGGACCCACATTGAAGTTTTGAAAAGGAACTGTAAAATAAGTGATAAAATGAGTGGTAAAAATAACCTGTCACATACATTTATATTCGGGTTATGATGATAAATGATCTTTTTTTCCCAATCAATTTATACAAGTTCAATCTAAATGAGAGCCTTTTGGTTGTTAAGGGTTATATATTATGGTATTACAAATAACAAATAAATAATATAGAGGGGCGTATAAAAGTAAATTCTGTCATTTTTAATATTAGGAGAAGCGCGGAAAAAGAATTGAGGAGTGTGCGATCGATATCCCTCCCCTTAATCTATCTATTATATAAAGAGCAGGACACTGATGTGGCAGTCCTAAAATTCTCTCTCTCCTTTATTCTCTTCTCTCTTTAACTCACTCTCCATATTCATCCCTATTGCTTCCCTACTTCAAAATGGTATGGCATTATATCATTGGTCCAACTAATTAATTGAAGTATAGATTTTCAAGATTCTTTATTGATATGGGTTCTCTTTAAGTTCCCTTTATCTTTTCTTAATTAATTCCTTTTTTTTCTTTTTTTTTTTTTTTTTTTTGTGGGTCTCATCTACTTCTTCCCTTTCTCTCTTCTTAATTATTTTTTATTTTTTATTTAAAATATTGATTTCAGTTTACTTTTTACTTTCTTTGTGTTATTTTAAATTTTTTATTTTTTAATAATACATCAAAATTAATTTTCAAGATTTTTTTTTTCTTTATTTTTTTATATTAGGATGATGGAAAAAAATGATATGGTTATTCCTATTTTATAACTCATTAGTATTTTTTTTTTTTTTTTTTTTTGTATGGATAGAGGAAAAAAAATGAGGTTCTCATGTGTATTTTTTATTTTTTGGTTTTATATTGAAAGAAAAATCGATGATATTATCATTTTTCTTATTTTGATTTGTGTTATTTGATTTTTTTTCTAGATTTTGATTTTTTTTATATATTTAAGTAATAGTCAACTTTTTTATTTTGTTGATTTTGATTTTGTATTTAAATCAAGTTTCCTTAATTTTAGACAAAAATAAAGGAAATGTTGATTGGCTAAAGTCAAAGGCTTTTGGATGAAAGTTGACTTTACTTTTGTTATTTAGGGTAATTTTGGTCCTTCAATATTTTTATGAACTTATTGGTATGAATCCCTTTTGGCCGGACTTTTGAGTATAAATCTTTGAAATGGACTTATGAGTAAAGAACCCTAATTTAAAAAACAGATAATTGGTGTAAAGTCCTACTTTATACTTTTTTATTTGATAAAGTCGTTTTATACTTTTTTTATTTTAAAAAGTCCTAATTTAAAGTGTTTTACTGCCTAAGGTCCTTCTTTTAAAATTTTATTTATTTTACGGACTAAAATGGCCTTAGAATTCGAATCCTCACAAACATTCACTTATCTTCTTCTTCTTCTTCTTCTTCAGATCGGAGCCTTGCAGTGTCGGCAGACGTGGTGGCAGATCACCCCAGCCGAACCTCCATCACATGCAAACTACGATCTACGACTGATTGGCGAGGATAAGATTTTCCTAACGGTTGCAGATGCTGTCCTGACCTGTTCGCCAAAATTGATGGAGGAAGTTTGAAGCGTGCCTCAAAAAGGAAAATCGAAAAGCTCAATGGCAGAGAAGTCTTGCTGCAACTTTGTTGCTGTGTGAGAGAATTAACCAATATATGCACATTTATACAGTATTGAAATAAAGGAAGACGGAGCTAAGGTTCAAATTAGTGGGGTGTTTGGTAGTGGGTGGGGGTCCCTTACAGAGTGGGAAATAACTGAAATGATTTGCTAATATGAAGCACGGTCATGTAAATTTAGAAGGTTCCATTAACGGATGTAAGCCTTGAATGGTTCAATGGCTTCTTAATCACGCCTCTCTCTCTCTCTCTCTCTCTCTCTAAATCCTCTTTCCAAGCAATTCCTGTATTGCTTTTCAAGCGATTCCTATCAATTCTTCCATTTTTCGAAAATGGGTTTCAATGCAGTCGAGCCCGTCGCGGTCAGATGGAGAAATCGAATCATCGGAAAATGCTGCAATCAATTATGGTTTGTCATTTGGGCCTCTTCTCTCTTTTGGTTCTAATTGCTCTGCTTCTATTATTCAGCATTAATGGTAGGCAAGAACAAGGTTGCATATCCTGTTGATTCTCGAGAATCTAATTTTCTTTCCATCAATGGAAATTTAAATTCCAAGGGAAGAAGTAATCCTATCAGTGAAGTAATAGGGGATTTTACAGAGAATGGAGAAGAAGAAGAAGAAGAACCCATTAATGGAACGAGAATTGCAGAGAATGAGGAAGATGAATTAGACGTTCACGGACCTCAGATTAGAGCTTCAGATTTGTTTAACTAGTAAATCCATGGGGGCATTTTATTAACTTTTTCCTTTTTTGTTTGGTTGACTGGAAAATGTAAAGGAAATTTTTTTTTTTTAATTAATTTTTTGTTTGGTTGATTGGAAAATATAAGAAAAAGAAAGAATTTTTTTTTTTGGCGTAGTGACCCATGTTTTCCGGCGTAGTGACCAGCATTTTCCGGCGTAGTGACCTGCGTTGGAGTAGTGACCTGCGTTTCCGGCGTAGGAAACTAACGCGGGTCATTACGGGGTGTGATGTAGTGAACCCAGGGGTTGGGGGTGTAGGTGGCGTTGAATGTTGTTAAGAAGGAGGGGTATTTTTGTCTAATTATGCCAAAAGGACTTTTGGGAAGAAAAATATTTTAAGAGGACTTTTGGCATGAAAATCTTTTAAATGAGGACCTTTAGCCAAATTTCTCTTTAAAAAACATTAGAATCATATCCTACATTTGCTCATAAAACTTCCTTACTATTAACAAATGTTGGGTATCGATACAATTTTATATATGTGTTCAAATCCAAAATTAATTTTATGTTTATAGATACTTATTATATATAAAAGTTTTTATTATTTGATTAAAAAAAAAAAAAGATTTATATATGATTTACAGTTAAATAATTTATGAGTGCTTTCACATACATTAAAACATTGTTTTGTTTATAATTACAGTAATCTTATAATTTTATTTAAATGTACGTAATTGAAATACAGTAATATTTCCATTATCCAAATTTACATTGTTTATATAAAGTAAGCTAGGCATTTTAATGCATGTAAATACCATGTATTTGAACAAATATTTATCCCTCTTTTCTTACAATGTTTTCACTGTTATTTGCATAAAATAATATGGCCAATGCATGCCTAAAAAATACTGTCAAAATTATTTATTATGAAGAAATCTTAATATTTTATTCATAAACTTTTGAAAAAAAATTAAAGAAAAAAAAAGACCTCACCTTTCTATTATAAAATACAAAATCCCCTCGATCTTGTTGCAAGATGTAATACTTGATTCATTAAAGATTGTGCATCCCATGTGCTTTATTAATAGTATATATATAACCACATAGTCCTGTTCAAGTGAGGACTTCCTTGTATAACGTAGAATTTAAATTATTAATAACCTCCTAACTTTTTTTGTCCATCTCATTTTAATTATTTTTATTCAGCAAACATATTCTCTATCATCTTGATTATTTTTTATTTCTTATTTAAAAATTTGATTTCACTTGGCTTTCTTTTCAATTTGATATTTTAATTTTTTTAATAGTACAATCTACTTGATTTTTTCCAATCCGTTTAACATTTTTAATCATTTTATTTTTTAATAATACCGGTGATTCGATTTTCTCCCATCTCAATGATCTCACTAATATTTCTAACCATTCTTAACTATTACTCCCTCCGTCCTACAAAGATCTAACCATACTTTCATTTTTTGATTGTCCTAAAATGATAGTCCATTTTGAAAAGTCAAAAATTATATTTCTTTTAACTTTCCCATATTACCCTTTATTATATCAAGAATGCCTTGACTTGACACTAAATACAACTGTAGAAAAAGGATACTTTTGGAAATAAAAGGTAAAATGGATTTCAAATCAATGCATCAATGAGTTTTCTTAATATGCGTGTTTTTTTGGAAGAGACCTATTTTTATGGGACGGAGGGAGTACTATATAATAAGCCAAGCCCCCCTTATTGTGTTGAGATGGCAAGCTCTCTTTTTCTTTCTTTTTTATTTTTTTCTATTTAATTATTCAAGTCCTCTCTCTTTTCAGGATGACATAAATGATGTTGTTATAAGTTGCACCTTAAACAACTATGTCGTCGCTCTCTAGATTTTGATTTTGGTTAATGGTGCCACGATCTGGTTGATAATGGTACCAAATCTGGTTGATACTGTCGTTAATGGTGCCGCGATCCTTTTTTTTCTTCGTTATCATCGAGATAGAGATTCTGAGTTAGATTTGATGGAGAAGCTGATTGTGAGGTTAATGTACGATTCCTCTAAGCCTCATCACTATTTGTTCTGTAACTTTGCTTCAGGAACATGTGACATGCATTTTCTGTCACTCAGCCACTTTTTGATGTTTGTTTTCTGTCACTTCAGAAAATGCATTTTCTGCATTTTCTCTATTCCTACATTTCTTCTAGATGCTATTACTCAATACATAACTTGTGCCTTTATTCTGCCGCATAGCAAAAAAATATATCTCATCTCAAAATGATGTGAATCCATATCTATCAGCAAGCACCACACATATAGAACTGTTTGATACTGTTTGAGCAAATGTGTGTGGTTATGGGCAGTTGTAATTTCTATGTCCATCACTGTAGTTGTGAGCTCATGACATTCTCCCAAAAATCCAGAATAGCTAGAATTTGAGTTTTAACAGTAACGCCTCACATCTTTCTTCATATGGGATGGATGTGTCTGGTTGCTTTAGTCATTATGGCAGAGCCCTTTTTCATATATTCTTCCTCTTCTCCTCAAAAAGTAAACCATGTTTCCTTTATGAATAAGGTTTAACAGCAGGGTAGCAGTTGAGAACTACAACTCTTTTATTTATTTATTTTTATTTTTCATGAATAAGGTTTTAGCTGAATGTATTAGAGTATAACTAAGAGGATTCATATCAAATTGAACACACGAGGGCTGATTTTCTGTCACTCATGCATTTTTTTATGAATAACTTTGCTTCTCTCTCTTTTTTCTACATTTTCTCTCTCTTTTTTTGTTCCTAGTTGCTGGAAAAATGTAGGAGTAAAGAAAGTTCTTTTGTTAATTTTTTTTTGGTAAAAGTTAATTTTTTGTTTGGTTGGAGGGAAAATGTAGAAAAAAAATGTAGTGACATGCATTTTCATGTAGGAACTCATAGTATTTCTAAAGTAGTCAAAACCTACACACATAAGTAAAAAAAATAGAGAATGCCAACCTCAACCAAACACATATGGCATTTCAATGTGAGGTAGTGAAATGAGTTTGAACCAACTAGAATATGAGTCAAGTCAAATGCAAATCATGTAGGAACTCATAGCATTTTTAAAGTAGTGAAAACCTACACACATAGGCCAAAAAAACAGAGAATACCACCCTCATGCAAACTCATATAGCAACTCAAAGTTACGTAGTGAAATGAGTTCGAACCAACTAGAATATTGGCCAAGTCTAATGCAAATCCTGTAGGAACTCATAGCATTTTTAAAGTAGTGAAAACCTACACACATAGGTCAAAAAAATAGAGAATGCCAACCTCAACCAAACTCATATGGCAATTCAATGTGAGGTAGTGAAATGAGTTCGAACCAACTAGAATATGGGTCAAGTCAAATGCAAATCATGTAGGAACTCATAACATTTTTAAAGTAGTGAAAACCTACACACATAGGCCAAAAAAACAGAGAATGCCACCCTCATGCAAACTCATATGGCCATAGTTATCAGAACCGGACCGGGCATCGACCCGGACAAGAGGCCGGGTGGTCAGGTCACTGGATCAACCACCAGGTCAACGGTCGGACCGGTGATATAATTAAATAATTAAAAAATATATATATATATATATAGTAATGAAAAAAAAAATTCTAAGCTAACACATCATAAATATGTATTTCTAACATAAACACTCTTATAGTCTAATACTATTTAACAACTAAAATTTCAAACAGTTCAATTATTAATATTATTATTTTTAAAAAGTCCAAATTTCTAATTGACTTTGATTATTAAGCCAGTGTACAGAGGCACTATATTAGTACATTCCATTAGCAAGTATAAGCAAGCACAAATTAAAAGCACAATTACACAGTATTTCATTTTAATTGATGTCTTATATAAACATAATGTAATTTTGGTGATGAATGAACAATAAAACCCCTCAAATTATAAGTGATTGTGTTTGAAAAAATTGGGAAATTGGTCATTTCAATCATTTTTTTAAACCCCTTAAAAAACCGCCTGGTTCACATAAACCCGCCCGGGTCACACGGTTCACTAAAACCCGCCCGGGTTGACCGGTTTTCTATGGTTTTTTTACTTAAGCGGTCCAATTGCCAACCCAGCCCGGTTCTATGGCCGGTTCACCTGTCCGACCGGCCGGGCCAGTCCGGTTCTGATAACTATGCATATGGCAACTCAAAGTCACGTAGTAAAATGAGTTCGAACCAACTAGAATATGAGCCAAGTCAAATGCAAATCATGTAGGAACTCATAGCATTTTTAAAGTAGTCAAAACCTATACACATAGGTCAAAAAACTAGAGAATGCCAACCTCAACCAAACTCATATGGCAACTCAAAGTCATATAGTGAAATGAGTTCGAAGCAACTAGAATATGGGTCAAGTCAAATCCAAATCATGTAGGAACTCATAACATTTTTAAAGTAGTGAAAACCTATACACAAAGGTCAAAAAAATAGAGAATGCCAACCTCAACCAAACTCATATGGCATTTCAATGTGAGGTAGTGAAATGAGTTCGAACCAACTAGAATATGGGTCAAGTCAAATCCAAATCTTGTAGGTGGCATTTGGATAAGCTACCATTTTTTTGCTTTTTTAATTTTGGAAGTAGAAACAACTTTTTGCTTCAACTATCAATTTTTTGGAAGTAAGAAGTACGTTTGGATAACCAAAATTGCTACATGTTTTAAAAAGCAAAAAACAAGAAGCATGTTTGGATAACCAAAATTGCTACCTGTTTTAAAAAGCAAAAATCAAAAATTAATGTTTAGATACAACAAAATAGGAGATGATATAATTAAGTGCCATACTATTTTGTATTCTTGGCCACTTTTTCCTATGTGTCATACTTCTTTCAAAGACATGATAGCCCTGTTTGCTAAAAAAATTATTAAAAAAAAAAAAAAAAAAAAACACATACTTACATATCTATGTGTCCAAAAAATTTCATATGACATAACCTCAAAGTAGCTAACAAACATATATACATACATATAGTACTCAAACTGATATCAAGAACAAAAAAAAAAAAACAGAGAATGCCACCCTCATGCAAACTCATATGGCAACTCAAAGTCACGTAGTGAAATGAGTTCAAACCAACTAGAATATGGGCCAAGTCAAATGCACATCATGTAGGAACTCATAGCATTTTTAAAGTGGCCAAAACCTACACACATAGGTCAAAAAAATAAAGAATGCCAACCTCAACCAAACTCGTATGGCAATTCAATGTGAGGTAGTGAAATGAGTTCGAACCAACTAGAATATGGGTAAAGTCAAATCCAAATCATGTAGGAACTCATAACATTTTTAAAGTAGTGAAAACTTACACATATAGGGCAAAAAAACAGAGAATGCCAACCTCAATCAAATTTATACGGCAACTCAAAGTCACGTAGTGAAATGAGTTCAAACCAACTAGAATATGGGGCAAGTCAAATGCAAATCATGTAGGAACTCATAGCATTTTTAAAGAAGTCAAAACCTACACACATAGGTAAAAAAAAATAGAGAATGCCAACCTCAACAAAACTTATATGGCAACTCAAAGTCATGTAGTGAAATGAGTTCGAACCAACTAGAATATGGGTCAAGTCAAATCCAAATCATGTAGGAACTCATAACATTTTTAAAGTAGTGAAAACCTACACACATAGGCCAAAAAAGTAGAGAATGCTAACCTCAACCAAACTCATATGGAAACTGATCTAAATGAGTTCTAACCAACTAAAATATGGGCCAAGTCAAATGCAAATCATGTAGAAACTCATAACATTTTTAAAGTAGTCAAAACCTACACACATAGGTAAAAAAAAAAAAAAAAGATTGCGAACTTCAACTAAACTCATATGACAACTCAAAGTCATGTAGTGAAATGAGTTCGAACCAATTATAATATGGGCCAAGTCAAATGCAAATCATGTAGGAACTCATAGCATTTTTAAAGTAGTGAAAACTTACACACATAGAGGAAAACAAAAACAGAGAATGCCAACCTCATGCAATGTCATATGTGTAACACCCCACACAGGGTAACCCCTATGCGGAAATGCCACAGTGACATAAAACACCAAGCGCTTATCTTTTGAGTAATTTCTTTTTAAAATTAACACAGTTTAAAACAGTTTTTCAAAATACGCGTGCGGAAGTCTTTAAATAATTTTTCAATATCTCAACAATTAAAGATAGCACTGAGTACTAGTTTGTATCATGAGTACAGTCCCGTAATGTACCCAAATTCCAAAAACATCCATTTAGTTTACTGAGTTGGATAGAGTCTCATGCTAATAATGTGTCATCATCTTGAAGAAAACACATAGCAGAAAAATAAACAAACACCATAATTTACGTGGTTCGGCAAAATTGCCTACGTCCACGATGAGTCATTTTTATTATTGAGAATCATATTACAAGAATACAATATCTTCTTTTCTCAACACATTCAGAAATTTTCACATGCTTTGACATTCTCATATCTGTCAACAAATTTTATCATCAGCCAAATATCACATAAATAAATCATCATATCTGTAATTCATTTATATATATATTACAGAATATATCCATCACTTTTTCACAATAAATAATTTTGCACTACATGCATGCTTTACGCATATGACAGATATACGATGCAATACTCATGCAGTCATACCTGTCATTTCATCTGTTCTGCTTTTCCTGCAAAACATCAACCATTCACACTGATGGTAACCTTATTTTAGAATTCACCATTTCACCACAATAGATGACTACCTCATTTTAACCATCTTACCACAACAGCATCCCCGCCTTTTTAGGATGTATATCACCCAGTCCCCGCCTTTTTAGGACCTACCGCGATTGTCACTCATTGACAAGAGGATTTACGTACTGTTTTTAGCAAGGGTGATATATTAGTGCACTAACTGTTTCCAGGATCTTTTGTCCATCGGTGGTATCTCAACTCCTCGTTTCCACAGTTACAAAAATAATCATAAATGCATATGATTTTCTATGCAATATATTTCACATGTAACTGTGTCTCATGCCAGATGCAATTATTACATGCAATACATATGACATACATCTTATATCAACAATTCATGTATGTCAATTCGTGCATACATTTCATAGTATATCAACTCAACATATATCTCATATCAACAGTTATATCAGTGACATACAAATAAATCATTAAGCTCACTCAACTTAACTGTGCCACTGTAACTGTGCCACTGTTACACCCCATACTTCTTCAAGTAACAATATTGTCTGTTTTGCCTGCACGCGTAACATGCGCGCCCATATACGCATATTCACATGACAAGTGCACGGTTTTATTTTCTTAAAACGCATTGTTACTATGAGATGTATGGAATTTACTGATAAGCCCAGTCACTTTCTCATAACATCATCACCACATGCCATATGCCAATTTTATGTGCAATAATTATGGCAAATATCACACGTATGTATTTTATACATAACAATTAACATGCTTCATCATTTTATTCATAATAATAACAGCATGTTATAAACTTTACAAATATCATATGCACATATTAACAGTTTATATATATGCCAATATGATTTCCATAACTTGTATTTCCAAGATCTTTCACTAATCATCATGATTTTATATAAATCAATTATTCATGATTTTTAACTATTTTCCAAAGACTCACCATTTGGAAGATAGTTAATTTTCTATCCACATGTATTTTCTATACAATAATCCATTCTAGGACACTTGTTTGATTTTTGTAGAATTTATCAAATTTTGTTAGATTGAAAAATCATACTAGAATAGTCAAAATACAATGAGGTCACATGGTAACCCTTATGGTGCACCTTCACTATGCTCCATAATTTTCTAGGCTCTTTCATGCCTCCCAAACAGCAACTTTTACACTCATTTATATCAACTTAATTTAATAGGATTTTTAAAAATAATTCCAAGTCAAAATGATAGCCACAAGTGCTAATTTGCAATTGAGGGTGTATGGTCTACTATGCATCTTCATAGCACAGGATCATACATGCACACTCACGTACATGATAAATCCATATTTTTCATCTTTTTGGCCAACTTTGCACACTTATATCTCCTTTGTTACTCATCCGATTTGGATGATTCAAGATGTTATAGAATCTGTGTGATACAAGCTTTCAAAATATCATGGTGGTGTATAACACCTCCCATCCGAACATATATATATATGATTGATTGTGTGTGTGTGTGTGTGTGTTTGTGTGTATATATATATATATATATATATATATATATATATATATATTATTTTCTAATCATAAAATATAATATGGTGATCATCCACCACTTGCCGACACAATAATGCATTTCAATTATAATGCATTCATAATACTCTCATGCACCCTTCTCAAAAAGTGTCAACATGGCACACTCTATGGCCAATGACAAAATGCCATGTGTGCAATAAATAAAATAAAATAATAATAAATAAGAAAATTACTATTGAAAAGTTTGGGGTCTCACAATATGGCAACTCAAAGTCACGTAGTGAAATGAGTTCGAACCAACTAGAATGTGGGCCAAGTCAAAGTGCAGCTCATGTAGGAACTCATAGCATTTTTAAAGTAGTGAAAACCTACACATATAAGCCAAAAAAATAGAGAATACCACCATCTTGCAAAGTCATATGGCAACTCAAAGTCACGTAGTGAAATGAATTCGAACCAACTAGAATATGGACCAACTCAAATGCAAATCATGTAGGAACTCATAGTTAAAGTAGTCAAAACCTACACATGCATATAGGCCAAAAAAAAAACAGAGGATGCCAACCTCAGCGAAACTCATTTGGCAACTCTTAGTCAGGTAGTGAAATGAGTTCGAACCAACTAGAATATGGGCCAAGTCATACGCAAATCATGTAGGAACTCATAGCATTTTTAAAGTAGTGAAAACCTACACACATAGGCCAAAGAAACAGAAAATGCCAACCTCAACCAAATTCATATGGCAATTTAATGTGAGGTAGTGAATTCACATTATATAAAATTACGTAAAGTGCATCTTATAATAATATGTCCGAAAAATGGCGAGTTAAAATAAATTAACAAGAGTTGGTTTGGCGACGAGGGAATGAATTGTAAATTCAAACATCACGAGTTCAAAACCAACCAAATTCTTTTAGTCAACTATCATACAAGACTAATAATTAATCCAGTCGTTATACGACCCTATGCTAACGGGCCAAAATTAATCGGGTTTGGAAACTTCTAATGATGAGTTAAAATAGTGAACTTGCTAGGAGTGTAATAAATTTGTATGGACAGATAAAAGAAAAAGGTAAACCACGAAAGGAATGTTTCTACTAGACATTTTACCCATCATGATTGATTAGACTTGCTCTAACAAGTTAAGTGGAAAAGATAAGTGTAAAATTGCTGATCTCACAAATACAACTCCAGTAATGTAATTGCCGACTCAAGTGTGAAGTGTGTAGTCCAATTTTGAAATGGTCGTGATTGGATACGTTTCAAATCCAAAGCTGGAGATAGGGACATGTGGGCCGGGTCACCCTAAGTAACCAAGCTGTCATTGTAATTCAAACTAATTTATAAAAACTGCCATTTGATGCAACGGAGAGGAATCTAGGGGCATACTTGTCCATTTTGGATAAAAGGACTTGCTGCAAAAGAGATTTTCAGAAAGGACTTTTTGCAGCACAAATTTATAAAGTGGGACTTTACACCAATTTCCCCTTTAAAAAATGGACTGTTGGATTTAATATTCTATATATGATATGCATTCTAAAAATCACAATAATCAAAGATTTATATTCAAAGAAAGAATGTTAAATCCAGTGGTCCGATCCTTGTAATTTTTGGAATGCCTGACATACTTAGGAAGAATATTAAATCCAACGGTCAGTTTTTCAAAATACTCATTTTACATTGGCCAAAAAGCCGTGTTCTCATATAAGGAAATCCTCACAGGAATGGGACTCTATAACTACATATATGGGTCAGGTTCTCTTGATATATCATTTTTACTTATGGTTTGATTCGCGGTTTGCAAAATCTAATGTGGAATAAGTATTTTGAGAAACCAACCGTTGGATTCAATGTTATATTTATACACATCATATATACCAAAAATCACATTGATTCAATGGCTAATTTTTCACACTTTTAAAATACACAGTAAAAAGCTGTGAAACTGTCACAATTTTTCTGATTTTCTGAAAAACTAGTAGTTTGATTAATGTGATTTTTGGCATACTTAATATATATAAGCAGAATATTTAAGTTTTACATACTGTGTATCAAACCATGAGTAAGAATCCAACGGTCGGTTATAGTTTTTTATAATCTAATTTTAAAATTTTGATATTGAATTACCGTGATTTTTAGCACGCTTGACATCCATATGAAAAATATATCATCTAATTATCAGTTTTTCAATATATATATACACACACACACACACACACACATATCCCAGTAATGTTATTATTAGGCCACCCTGACACAAAGTTGCATTAGGTAGTCTTCATATGGCCAATTTTAGTTGACATCTTGTAAAACTGACTGTTGGATTAGATGCCCCTCTTTTGTATGTTATGCCTGCAAAAAATCACAGTGATCCGACAGTAAGTTTTTCAAAAAACTAATGTTAAATAGCGATATATATATAAATATATATATATATATATCTATATATAGACACACACACACACACACAGATTGTTAAGTATTATATAGGTATTTAATTTTTCACAGTTTGTATTTAAGAAACTAGTAGTCCGACCACTGTAATTTTTGGCATGCCTGTCATACATAGAAATAATATTAAATCTAACGGTCAATTTTTCAAAATATCCATTTTACATTGGCCAAAAGGCCAAGCCCTCATATAAGGAAATCCTCACAGGTACAGGACTCTATAACTACATATATGGGTCAAGTTCTCTTGATATAAGGTTCTTACTTATGGTTTGATTCGCGATTTTCAAAACCTAATATGGAATAAGTATTTTGAGAAATCAACAGTTGGATTCAATGTTCTATTTATACACATCATATATACCAAAAATCACATTGATCCAACGGCTAATTTTTAAACAATATCACTTTTAAAATACACGGTAAAAAACTGTATGAAACTATCACAATTTTTTTTTATTTTTTGAAAAACTAGCAGTTTGATCAATGTGATCTTTGGCATACGGAATATATATAAGTAGAATATTTAAGTTTTACATACCGCATATCAAATCATGAGTAGGAATCCAATGGTCAGTTACAGTTTTTAATAATCTAATTTTAAAAATTTGATATTCAATTACCGTGATTTTTAGCATGCTTGACATCCATATAAAAAATATCTAATATATGAGTCCTTTTCTTATGAGGACGTCCTCACATAAGGTTATGTGAGGACTTGACTTCTTAGCTCATGTAAGATGGATATTTTGAAAAACCGGCCATTGGATTGAATATTCATCATATGTATGACGTGCATGCCAAAAATCACAGTGATCTAACAGTTGGTTTCTAAAATACAGACTATGAAAAAATATGACAGTATCTAATGGCCATGATTTTTCACAGTTTGTATATTAGAAACCGACTGTCAGATGAATGTGAAAGGGGTTGGTTTTATTTTTAAATTAAATATCAGGGGTACTGTTTGGGAAAGGGGTTGGTTTCTAGGGTCTGATCAAGGAGAAAAAAACAAAACAAGAAAGAAAAAAAAAATTCTTAAGCCCCTTGAAGTTAAAATCAGTTTTGGCCTGTAGGTCAATTAAAGGGCCTCGCACGTACAGAGCGGAAAATCTGGAAATGTATAACAACGACTGCGAGCAGGACAGCAAACGAGTCGAGCCAAATCAAGTTTTGAGTTATTTAAGTATGACTTGATCGCTTATCCAAAAAAAAGTATGACCTGATCAAAGGCTTGATTATTTAAATTTGATCCTAACTCTAGCCTAAGCTAAACGAGTTGAGCTTTGAGATATTTGAGTTTGGATAGTTTATTATCGAGTTTGTTCGTGAGCCGTTCACAAACGGCTTGATTAATTTGCAATTTTAAATTTCAATAAGGGAAAGTTTAAAATTAATATAGAAAGCTTAAAAAATGGTTTCTATATATTTGGTTTATATTGGAAATAAAAAATGTAAGCCAAAAAAAAAAAAATTTCATGAATATATTGAGCTTATTTAAGCCTAAATGATAATTTATTATGAATCTAAATACAAGGTTATCCATAAGTTTGTTCACGTGTCTACTAATGAGTTTGTTCACGAATACAAATTGTTGAAAATTATAAAACAATATTACCACAAAATTAAAGGAAAAGTGAATTAAGGCGGATTGAGACGCGGACTAAATCACTTTCTTTAAGACGATTCACGCCACTACGGAAAAATCTGATTCAATAGTTTCTAGCACGTTGCCTTCAGGATACAACAAATCCAGCCACTCACTGTTATTTTTTCTAAGCTTACACAACTTAGAGAAAATATGAAGCTCCACACAACACCATTCTTTACCAAAAAAAAAAAAAAAAAATCACAAAAACTTAAAAAAAAATTATAGAGAGAAGGGAGAAGAGAGAGCTTATGAATTGATAAGTAAGAATGCTTAGAGGAGTCCTCTATTTATAGGTGTAGCAACATATAACTTATGCTGCAGAATTTAAACATGACATTCACTCCAATTGTGTAGGTTATGAAAATAATTCAAATGAATTTTTGTTAATAATAGATGGAGCTAGGTTACGAAATTTAAAATAAAAACATATTATTCGTTTTGAAAACTCATACCTCCTGCACCTTCTTCCCTTCTTGCGCACGTGAGATGCCAAGTTCTCTAAGCTTTCACTAAGTATGAGTGAAGGAGAGAACTATATTAAGTCACTCTCTCTCTCTCTCTCTATCTCTCTCTCTCTCTCTATATATATATATATATATATATATATATATATATGTTCTCTTCTTCTAATCAATGTGTGACA
Organism: Hamamelis virginiana; assembly: GCA_017140935.1. Lineage (NCBI taxonomy): Eukaryota > Viridiplantae > Streptophyta > Magnoliopsida > Saxifragales > Hamamelidaceae > Hamamelis > Hamamelis virginiana. Next base: position 29,876 of record JAESVK010062075.1, read on the forward strand.
AAAAGTTTATTAAAATACACCAATGCAAATGAGAGCCGAGCCTAGGTGTGCTTGAGTTTGGCTTATTTATTAAATAAGCTTAAATTTCAAGTTTGAGCTTGACTTGTTTACTAAACAAGTAAATCCGAATGAGCTTCTATCGAACATGTTTGGTACTAGTTCATGAATGGCTTAATTCATTTGTAGCCTTAGTGTAGGAAATCTTACACTCGATCATTCATTGCTAGGAGTCTTACACTCGTTCATTGTTGTGAAGGAAAAGTAATTATCTGATCTATGGTGTGAAAACTTAAGCAGTTTCAAAGTTTGAACAGTTTTGGCCTGGCCATAATATATAATTTAATTTTAATTTCATCCATATATAGATTTGACTAATTAATCATCCAATAAAACAAAAGGATGAAATAAAACAATTAAAGAGAAGTGAGAAGGAAGAAAAAGAAATGAAACAATTAAATAACTTATAGTAATTTTTATTTTTATTTCCATAAGTATAAAAAATTAGACCATAAAGTTAAAAAGCATATCTTTATAAGGTACCTGAAAGTTCAAAAGGCTATGTAATGTATATATGGTGAAGATCCTGATAGAGGAATGATTGAAATGGATTAATCATGCGATTTCATTGAGACTAACTTTCCTAGCATAGGCAACATTAACAAGGATCTCAACCTCTATGAGTGGGAGAAAAATGAAAACTTCCAACCATCTTTAAGTGAGGGTTCTCATCCCTAAAGCTCTTGGACTTGGAGTCGTTAAGCATTAATTAAGGGGGAACTCTAGTAGCCACTTCTTCGATCTAGATGAGTTCATAGACATACACGCGCGGAGGCTCAGTTCGTGTTCTTGGCATACATGGATTGCGTAGACATGTGTGGGCTAGTAACAAGTGTAGGATCAATTCGATTGGACTGTTTTCGCATTTAGATAATCCTAAACTCAATTGGTTGCAACGTGGATTATACATATTATTTGTTTACAATATATATATTCAGTCCCAATCTAGTCAGCATATGCTTCTATATCTTATGTAAGCATGAGGCTAGCTAATATATAATTAATTGTAGGATGTATATTTTGAAAAATTGACCGTTGGATTAGATATATTGCTTATTGGATATCATGCCTACCAAAAATCACGGTCATCCAATGTAAACATCTCAAAATAATCTGTCACAACTTTTTCCTGTGACATTTCTAAGAACCCAACCGTACGTTGGATCACTATGATTTTTGACATCCATGGTATACATAATTAATTAAATATAGTATCTAATCCAACGGTATATAAGTTTTTCAAAACATGCATCCGACAATTATTTACTAGCTTCATGCTTACATAAACTAACATAAACATATGCTAATCGGATCGTTTCTGTATATATATTTGTCAATAAGATATTCAAAGCATCGGTTGGATTAGGTCACTGCACATTCAACATTAGGTAACATGCAAAAAACGTAAGCTACTCCGTAATAAAGTGGCTGCGTTTGGATAAGCTACGACTTCCAGTTTTTTGCTTAAAAAAGTAGAAAAATGGAAGTTTTGGTAGCAAAGTGCGTTTGGCAAACGATTTCTACTTTCTACTACATGAAAGTAATTCTTGTGATTCATGAATTTGAGGAAGCAAAAAAAACTTACTTCCATAACTTTTTTAAGTAGAAAGTACTTTTGCGGACGCCTCTATCATGCATCCAATCCTCGGTCAAGCATCCATTTTAATTTTTCCTTTCTATATCTCACAATCCTCTTCCTCCCTCACACGGGCATCTCTCTCTCCCCTGTGTTCTCTCTCCGTCGCCGGTGCCACTGTGACCGCTGCCTTCGACACCGGTGCCGCTGTGTTCTCTCCTCTCCCCTGCTGCATCTTCTTCTCTCCTCACTTTTCTTGCTCTGTTATTTTTACTCTTCATAATCTCCATGGATATGGTTATTTTTGCCTTCATGGTTATGGTTTCTTGCTCTGTTATACAAAAAAATATGGGTTTTGCAAAAAAAAATTAAAATTAAAAATAAAATAAAATTTGTCGGTGAAGAAGGTGCCGCTGAAAATTATTTCGCTGGAGAAGAAGGTGAAAGTGAAGATGGGAGGGCTGAAGACCAGTAAAGTTCCGGTTATATATATATATATATATATATATATAACACTTTCAGCTGCTGCACCCAACAAGCCAACAATCACAGCTTCTGGAGCTGCACCTCTTCTAGTTAAGATCCTCAGCTCAGGAAGCGTTCAAGGCAAAGTGGATGCTGTCACGGCCCTCCACAATCTCTCCTCCTGCACAGAGAATTCGAGTCCGATCCTTGATGCCAAAGCAGTTCCTCCTCTTATCAACCTCCTCAAAGAATGCAAGAAATACTCCAAATTCGCTGAGAAAGCTACTGCCCTACTTGAAATTCTTTCTAAATCTGAAGAATGGCAAATTGCGATCTCAAATTCAGATAGTGGGATTTTAACTTTGGTGGAAACAGTTGAAGATGGATCTCTCGTAAGCACCAAACATGCAGTTGGAGCTTTGCTCACCTTATGCCAGAGCTACCGAGCTACCGAACTAAGTACAGGGAACTGATCTATTGAATGCACATAAGTTGTTTGACAAAATGCTAGAATGAGGTTAAAAAAAAAAATGACAATTGTTTGTGCCCATTAAATTTTAAAACAGACAGCAATTTGAGACTTCCAAACGTACTTCTTATTTCCAAAAAATTGATAGTTGAAGCAAAAAGTTGCTTCTACTTTCAAAATTAAAAAAGCAAAAAAATGGTAGCTTATCCAAACGGCACCTTAGTCCCACGCACGCATCCATGAGCTGAGATTGATATTTGCGACAAATTAATAAGACTGGTGTTAAAATACAAAAAGGATTTGAGAAAATCAATCACACGTACAGAATTCATAATTTTATAATAAAAATTAGGGTTCGTTAATTATAAGTCATTCATATTAGAGATTTGCACTACTACTAGGTCCATGGAAAAAAATGCTAACCCGTTAGGTCCCTCACCTAAATTTGTAAACAAAATTGTCATTTAATAAAAAATTTCCAACATGCGAATGACATATGCAATCCAAAAAAACAAAACACACCCACATTCCAAAAATATAGCTACTATTTGGGTTTTTTGGGTCATTATATGGCTCAAAGGTATATAGTTCATGGTTTTTTGAGTTATTTGTAGAGATAAGTTGATCGAACCCATTTACATTCGGAGTTTAGGCCCCAAAACATGAATCTTTAATTTCTATCCCCTAAACAAATATATTTTGGTTTTGCTTTTTATTTATTGATGATTGGCACTATTTGGATTTATTTTTTATAAGTACTTATTTGCTTTTTTAAAATTTTTCTAAGAAATTATATACTGTAAATTTTTTAAAAAGCAAATAAGTACTTATCAAAAACAAATCCAAACGGTGCCTTGTATCAAATATATTTGCTTTTCAGATATTCATATCCATTAAAATCTAGTGTTTACCCATACACTATCGCAGTAGATACTGAGATTTTTTTTTTTTTTTTTTTTATCAGCAAAAGGTTGAATTTTATTTATTATATAAATGAGAAACCATACACAGACACTTCTTCTTAACAAAGGATTACCAAAGAAGCCTAACACAGGAAACAAACAAACCATTTTAAAACCTAAAAAGCCCACACACAAAGGATAATGCGATAATACAGAACATATAAATTTTGTATCTATCTACTCCAAATTTGGACAAATGACCTATAAAATCAACAACAGAAAATGCAGACAGGACATATAAAATGACGAACATAACATATAAATTTCGTTTCAACAAACGTATGTTCAAATGAGATTCATATTTATATGTTCCATTCAAATTTTGAATAAAAAACATTAAAAAAAGAAACGAACAAACAAAATCTTGCCTTCCTAACCCCTCACAATTGATCAAAAAGGAAATAAAAATCACATAATATAAACTCGGACATATAGATTTCGTATTTATATGCTCCAAACTTGGACAAATACTGATTATGAGAATGAAATTTATTAGTATTTATCTGCTCCAAACTCGGAAAAATGACATAAAATCAAGAATAGAAAATGCAAACAAAGGACATATAAAAACAAAATATATACAAAGTCATGGGGAGAAGAAAACGAGAATATTGATGTGAGATGGAATAAAATCTCTAGAAAAAACAGGAATATATATAGATGAGATAATTGAAGTGAAATGGACTAAAAAATATCTGTAATATCTTATTTTCCTAAAATAAAAGGAATTGTGAATTTGTGAAAAATTAGGAAGGATTAAAAAAGGAATTGTGAATAATATATGTGAAACTGAATCTAACATAATACGGATTATATATGTGAAACTGAATCTAGGGATAGTTCTGTCTTTAAAAAAATTAATTTGACTTTCAGGTATAAGATTCCAAACATTAAGGACCTCGTACATGAGAATTGGGACCGTTGAAACCCAGAACCTCATCGCATAAAGGAAGAGATGAGAACTACTGAACCAAAACTCATATTCATTTATCCTTTGATTGAAAGACAATTATAGTATTGTTAATTACAATATCTTTACTATTTTTTAAAATAAACTGTGCACAAAGTCACAAAACCACTTGATCTATTTCCTCAAAGAAAACGGGTGTAGAGACAGTGTCTTGTTTCTAAAAATCGTCTTTTGGCTTATTCCTACCTTCATGGATGGATGATTTGCAATGCGTACGTGATTGGGGAATCTGGATCCTCTGCTTGTACATTTTTGTGATTGTATTTGCTTGGATGTTAAGATCATGCCCATCATTCAAATATATTATTCATCTCCCACTTTTAATGATGTGTCATGATCTAAGATATCAAGCAAATACAAACACTGAAAAGTACAAGCAGAGGATACAGGTTCAAGATTGGGTACTTACTTTATTTATTAATTCTAATTAAAACCCCACCTTCTGGGCTTCTGGCCGTTCCAATTAGCTAGGTTTGATGAACGAGTTTAGTGATGATTATCCAGCACTCTATTTTGCATGATTAATTTGGTACGTGTTAACACAAGATTACAGTATACATTGCCTTTCGTTCGTATAGTAATGAGCTATAAATAGGCCTACCTAATATATATAACAAATATTGGAAAATCTAATTTTATTCTCATTGATTAATTTGTACCCAAAAGTGGTACTCTCCTCAATAGGAATATATAATATTCCAATGCAAATATATAAAGACTTAATATATTATTAGTTATTAATAAAATATTCGAACTTCGGTTCGATTAGGTCACTGCAAATTCCGTATTAGGTAACATTCAAAATAATGAGCTACTATATTTAGTCCCATGATATTGTGGTATTAAAATTGGACAAATTTTTGTACAGCTAAAAACCGTCCTTTTTATTTGATCTTTTTTCCTTGTAGCTTGCTCCTTATTCCTCAAGGCTTATTGCTTGCTAGCTTCATGGTGGATGATTTGCAATGCGTTTGCTTTTGCAAGATCAAGATTGGGTGATGAGTTTTTATGGTCTGATTAATTAGGTCGCGTGGATGAACTGGTTTAGTGATTATAAGCATGTACTCTACTCATATATATTATGCATGTTTAATTTGGTATTAACACAAAGACGACGTACTAGTATGCATCGCCTTTCTTAGTGTGATCGATCTATAAATATATAATAAAAGATTGGAAAAATTACTTTTATTCTCATTGTACCCAAAAGTGGCACTCACAATACATCCTCAATAGGCCTAGCTAATATATTGACCATGCATGCATATATAACTGAAATAAAACCCTAGTTTTCTATGTTTGAAGTATCTGCTGCTGCTGGGGTTGTAGCAACCTTGGATGCTGCCTCCTTCAACTTATCAGCATCTTCTATTTCTTCTTTCTCTATGGGCTTCGGCTTCGGCTTCGGCTTCGGCTTCGGCTTCGGCTTTTTTCCGATGTGATTGCGGCAGCTTTTGGTTTCCTCGCATCCTCTTGTGTAGTTGTTGCTTGGAGGCGGTAACGCAATACATTTGTCAGGATCAGTGCATGTATCGCCTCGTCCGATAGGACGATAGCCCACGACTGCAGCATTGGCGAAGCTGGTGAATAGGGACCACATAAGCGGAGCGCAGATGAAGAAAATAATCACACTTGAAGACAATAATATTGCCATTGATCGATCACGATGTTGTATCTATGGAGAATTGAAAGAGATGATGAACTCGATTTAGGGTTAATTTGCTATAAGCTTGCTTGGTCGATCTCTTTATATGCAATTTCTCTTACCTAATTTACAAAGAGGAAACATTGCTAGAATTTAATTATTTTGGATTGCAATCTCTCTCTCTATAACTCTCTCTCTCTCTCTCTCTCTATATATATATATATACATATGTTAAAATGGAAAGCAAATTAAAGAATCAGTGATTTGAGGGAGAGATTTTTAATTGGGACTGCAATCTGTCTCTGTATGCTGAAAGGGAAATTAAGCACGAGTTGTCCTTGATGTCTCTATAAGAATTTTGAGTTTGGACTTAACTAAGTGTGGGCTGTCGTTTTTATTGCATTAATTAAAGGGAAAATGATCGATAAGCCCCTTACTACAATCTTATTTATCAAGAAGTCCAAAGCATAAGATGCTATACCGTTAGGTCCCCCTGGATTAAAATTAAATTAAATTAATATTATTTGATTGACAAATATACCCTTTACATATATTCAGCTACCATCTTGCATTTAGAGAGAAAGTTGACTAATCTTATAAAGATTATAACTACAATCCAATATTATGGGAAAGATTTTTGAATTTGAATTTTAAAGATTGCATTCTCTATATATATTATTGAAAAGTTTTTTGAATTTGAAGTAACAATGATAGGATTGATCTCAGCTTGTCGGAATTCCGGAGAACTGCATTTCGGCGTTCGCATACATTCTTTTCTAGAGAGTAATGATCATCTTAATGGCGTTCGCATACATTCTTTATATTAAGAATTTATAAAATGCCTGAAAAGGAAGCCCTTTTTGCCCTTGTTTGTTGTAGATCAATGGCTTACACCCCCGTCCACGGGCTTTGGCTCTTTGAGTGATGACATGGATGCTGGGTCAACTGTTGACTCGAATGCAGGTGAGTAAACTGGTTATGGTTCAAATGCATCTGGCTAACTAGCCATTCCACTTCCACACCTTTTTCTTTTCTCTTCTAATTCTCTTCTCCCAAAGGCTTGGAGAGAGGGCTTCATCACTTCACTTCACGTCAATCATCATCATCTCATGCCTAAATATAATAATTTGTATGAAAATTTAAATTGTTGAATGAATTTTAAGAATTTTGACTCATTTTCGGTTTATATATAAATGTATATATGTATGTATTGTGTGTGTATGTGTGTATATTGATACCGTCATGTATATCCGAATACTTGTATACCGTCATGTATACATGTATACATATATACATATATACCGTTGTGTGTGTATGTGTGTATATTGATACCGTCATGTATATCTGAATACTTGTATACCATCATGTATACATGTATACGTGTATTCCATCATGTATACATTAAGGTTCAATTATCATCTTAGGCTCATCGTTTAAGCAGACCACACAATATATACACAGTTTTTGCATATTAAGTAATTATGTATACATCAAATATAAATGTATACATTATTTATACATGTATCTCCAAAATCTGTTAAATGTAAACCTGAAATTTGTCTCTAAGATTTTTTTTATATCTATATTCATGTTTATTTTTTTATATAATTGAAGCTATAAACGTTTATTTACTTTCTTTTTTAAAAAGGATTTTGCAATCTCGAAATCTTGTATAGATAGCAAAATCAAAATTTAAATTTTCAAAATTGATGAATTGGGGGCGAAATTTTAGGAATTTAGATAATCAAAATTTAAATTCTCACAGACGGTGAGATTTTTAATTTAGGGCAATGTTGGACTAGCTGACGCTGCATCTCTTGAGGAGGGTTGGATTTATATGGGATTTAGGTCAATGTGAGCTAGAATCAGGGGCGAAACCAGGTAGAGGGCAAAGGGGGCCATGGCCCCCCTTGACTTTTTGCATCCCATTTAATTATATATGTATGTATATATATTTTATATAAGTGGTAAATAGTAAGAAACCAAATGGCCCCCCCTTTGCCACGTCTCTCACTTCCTGCAATTGCTGCATCTCTTGAGGAGGGTTGGATTTATATGAAATTTAGGTCAATGTGAGCTAGAATATTGGCTTTTAAGGGTGCAACTTGAATTGATTCAAATCGGAAAACTAAATTATAATTGGTCAATTAATTGGTTCGGTTTTGAGCTAAAATCGTATTCGATTATGATTCAATTTTTTGTTAAAATTATCAAATCCAATTGGGTTATAGTTCAAGGACGTACTTGAACCAAACTTAACCAAGTTGATCTACCTTCACTGTATATGTGTGTATATATATATATATATATAGAATTATGATTCGGTAAGGACATTCTTACCTGTCTTAGAATTTGCTCACCCTTTCTCGAACCATAGGATAGGTATTTTGAAAAACTGACCGTTGGATTAAACAATTTTTTTATGAATTTTATGAGTATTTATCGTTAGATGTTGTAACAATTGTTTAACAGTCTGTATTTTGAAAATCGACCATTGGATTAATTATAATTTTTGGCAGACATGACATACATAAGAAAATTATCTAATTCAACAGTCGGTTTTTGAAAATACATATCCCAGAGAAAGCAGGATGATGATAAGATTAGTGCGAACATGACATACAAAAGATTGTCTAATCCAGTGGTCGGTTTTTCAATCTACCTATCCTATGGCACCCATAAGGGGTGGATCATAATTCATGTTAAAATTATTAATTATATAAAAATTGTGTTCTTTCATGATTTACTTAGTACGATAGTTTAATATCACACACTAAACGAAAAGAAAAAAGAAAGAAAACGAATTATAGTCTTATTCTTTGATATATTAACTTTTTATGTTGTGAAATATTTATTGTTAATTAAACAATAAGTAATCAAATTGAATTTTGATACATGTTTTGCTACTAGTTTCTCTAGATGTTATTTTTCTATAGAATCTTATCATTTTTTTTTCAACAAATTAAATAGATGATGTTGCTTGGGAGTAGGTTTGGGTAATGTAGTCACATTGGGAATCAAGTCAAATGAACCCGATCTTGGTTTGGTTCGGTCTTTCCAACAAAATAAAGAACATGAAGAGAAAGCATATTTCGAGATCTGATCAGCGACCTTATTGTACAACCTTGCAACATGCTTGAATTTTACATGTTGAATTTGGGGTATTAGCTTGACACAGTCTCCACAAGAAAGACTGAATCCAAGGAACAACCAATTAATTATCTTCTTCTTGTTCTTCATGATCCAAGAAGATCGATCAGACCCATGATCATACGAGTGCAGCAGAAGCATCTTGCTGATCTTAGAAGATCAGCCATACATGAATAAAACAGAGTGTTTCAGGTCTTCTAAGATCAGCAATATGTTTTTCTTGCACTTCTAAAGAAGATTTTAACATGATTCTCCTCAATTAGTGGTGTATGTCTTGATACAGCAGATGGGTCTTGTTTCTGTTTAGCAAAAATTTATCATTATTCAAGGTTGTGCTTGAACAAATCTTTCACCAAGACACTGTGAATCACAAGATCCACTATGAAGAAGAAGAAGAAGAAGAAGAAAATAAGATTTTTGTTTCTTTGTTTCAGTCTTCCTTGGACTTGTAGTCTTGAACAATTGCAGAAAAGATCAAATAGTTGTTGAGGATTACAAGTTCAGAGAAGATTGAATCAGAAACAAGAGAGAGAGAAGTGCAAGTGTGCAACTGAAAATGGAAAGGAATATACATAGGCGAAGGACTGGGGTTAATTTACCTTTTTCCAGTTTTACACAACGCATGTAACAACTAATACGTTGCTAAATTTTCACTTTCTAATTTTCAATGTTTAGCCTTTTTCCAAAATTGGGCCAATTATGGTTTGACTAATTTGGGTTTTGTTGTAGAAAACAAAAACTACAGGGCCAGACTGGCCAGTTCAATGCATGTGTAGGTCGCTTAGGCCTTTGCCTACGGTCCCCCAACAAAGTGAGGCCTCCGGTTGTTACAATGTTTAATTTATATAAATTCTAGGAGGCCTACATGATCAACATCTCAAAGTGTAGGTCACTTAGGCCTTTATCTAGTTTCTTTTTTGGATAATTCTTTATCTAGTTTCACACTACGCAGGGGCGGAGGGAGGGGGGTGCTTGAGGGGTCAGTTGACCCCACTGACTTCTTAAAAAAAAAAAAAAAATTATACTACTTGTGGCATGTGGAACTTGTGGCATGTGGCCTGCCCCAAGCTCCACTCTTTCTTTCTCACTCTCTCTCTCCCCTCTCTCTCGCTCAAAATTTTCTAATTTGCTGCCAACCTGCCACACGCCCCTGCTCTTCAGAGTACCAGCTACCCCACTTTATCCTTTTTTCTCTCTCCTTAGTCCTCTCTCACCTAGTCACCTTTTGGCTTGCTGACCAAGCTACACCCTGCTGCCCAGCCATCAGCCATGCGCCCATCAGCTCATGCCCCTCTCTCTCTCTCTCAGTCTCTTCCTCTCTCTCTCTCTCTTTTTCTGTTCAGTTCTCTTCTTCCAATCGTGATTTGCGTGCAGAGAAGATCAGCAGTAGAAATACAAAGTGCAATCCGTGGTTCTCGACTCCTTGCATTAGAAATCAAATATTAATCTAAGGTTTGGTTTTACGAATTTAATACTGTATTTTCCCTGAATTTTCGGATTTTTTTTTTACGAATTTAACCTTTTCATTGATGTTAATCATGTTATGTTTCAAGTGACCAATTTGAGTTGACTACCCTCATTGATATTAATCATGTTAATTTCTAGAATTAGGGAACATTAATATTTACTCAAAGATTTTGACCCCCTTCAAGAAGATTTCTGGCTCCGCCCCTGATTTATGACCTTGCCATCTGGATGTGATTTATCATTTGACGGGTTTGTACGATGAGGTGGCAACATTTTGGAAATGGCGAAAAAGTTTAGTTTACAATAGTATGGCCAATGACCCATGCACAGCTAGACTAACCTGAAAATGATACCGTTAAGAATCCTATTGTTAGAATTTTCGTGTAAAAACAGAGACCATCAGACCATGCCTTCAAGAGAGAAGTGATAAGTGCTAAAATTTTCGAAATTAAACCCCAAAGTAAGCTTT
>JAESVK010062076.1:496-10927 GCA_017140935.1 Hamamelis virginiana
AAAAAAAAAAAAAAAAAAAAAAAAAAAAAAAAAAAAAGGAAAACTATTTTAATAAACTAATCCCTAACCTATCATGCATACTAATAAACTAAATCCTATGCATACTAATAAAAAGAAAACTATAAAAGAAAAAAGAAGAAGAAAAACTAACCTCTTTCTCTTCCTCCTTGCTTCAAGCCTTCTCCTCAAGCTCCAAGCCTTCTCTCCAAGGACTTTAAGGACCTCAAAAACTTTAAAACTTAAGCTAGAGTGCTATGGGGGAAGCTTGTGCAATTGCTCAAGCCTCTACTCTCCAAGCTAGCTCTCTAAAGCTTATTCTGTGTGTTGAAACTGATTTCAGGGCCCTCTATTTATAGGTACATAAATTTATAGCAAACTTTTCATTTAGGCGATGTGGGACAGAGTGGATTTCATTTTTTTACACTGGCGTGCAGGCTCGTTTGGGCCTGTTTTAAGTCCAAATTTGACGATTCAAGCGTCGAAACGATCGTGATTCGATTCTCCATGTTTTAAGAAGTGTTTGAAGTGAAAATACATTGACCAAGGTCAAAGGTTTAGGAAAAAGTCGACCGATTAGCTGTTTAGAGCCTGTCGGACCCAAATTAGGATTTTGAAATTTGCTAACCGATTGCTTTCGAAATCATTTCTTCTTCTTGAAACAAGTTTTAAAATGTTTTAGGAAAGTGTTTTTAAGCCTTTGAAGGCTTTGGTTTGATAAAAATATAGAATCCCGGTCGCTTTCGGTTGAAACCCTAATCTGGGCTTTGAAAGGGCCTTTCGAGCTTCAAGAGCCAATCATGAGTCAGAAGGCTCAACTGACCTTGCCACTGATCAACTTAGCTACAAAACACACTTTAAATATCTATGCCAAAGCCTTGAGACCATTCGAGACAAGATCGACAGTCATTCAGGGCTTTTGTGATTTAAAGGACAAAACTGCCCTTCAGTCACAAAATGCCTTATTTTCTATCAAACCTGGCTCAGAATGTCATGAAATTTTGCAGGGATGTTCCTAGACTCTCTAAAAACCTAATGCAAAAAGAACCGACTCAATCTGACCTAAAAACTTACATGTGATAATGACCTCTACCTAATTACCCACAAAGGGTAAAACTGGCAACTTAGGGTTTTGACACCCTATTTCACCTCTAATCATAGGCAACCATTCATGACCATACTCATGTTCAAAAATAGATGTCTACAGTTTCAAGCATATGACTCATCAATCTGAATTATAAGCACATGACATAAAAGGAATTATGAACAAGAATTTAAAAGAAATTCTTACAAATTACCAACCAATGTTGACATTAGACGTTGATGTTCATTTCCTTCATCTTTGAAGAGTTGTTGGTGAATTTCCTTGACTAGTAATCGTCATCACTTCATGATTGAAATATTGAATGTCCTCCATTATTAATGATTGAGTGCATGCCTTCATTATCTCTTTGCCACACAAAAACAAGGTTCTTCTTTGATCTATGCACACAAACATTTCTCTTCCAAAGAGTCAATTGTGAACCAGCCATTTGACGGGGCTTATGTGTCCACATCATCACCGGAAGATGATTAGGGATTTTTAGAAAACAAACAAAGGAGTCGCCACCTTATTTTTAAGGAATAAGGAAACCATGAAAATGTTTTATTTTAAAATCAAAACAAAACCAAATTCATTCCGATGAAAAGCAATCTACGAACCAGAGATGGATCCGGGGGCTAGGTTACGACGTGGGACGGTTCCAAGCTTTCGCTTGTAGACACCCACCTCGCCCTAATTAAAGGGGGCTATTTAAAATTCTTAATGCAAACAATCCTAAATAATCTATTCAACCAATAAAATAGTGCTATAAATGCAATAATCTATATTGGTTATATTAATAAAAAAATATATACAAACAAACCCTAAGAACCTAGAATACCCTACGGGCATCCTAGGGCGGACTTGAGCCCTATTAGTGCCTACGTAACCTACTAGTGTCACCTAGCAAGTATCAAAGTCCACGTAGTCCGACTACCCTAGGGCTCTCCTATTGTAATCGATCATATCATCTAAAAGTGTTCAACTTAATTCAAAACCCTATCTTCGAGAGTATTTATCCATTTAAAATCATTTATTTGAAATCATTTCAAATTAAAAGACTTTTTCCAAAATCCAAATATTCTAAATAATTCTCATATTTAGAATTCAATTCCAATTGAAAATCTTTTTCAAAGATATTTCAATAAAACAAATCATATTGGGGGAATCTCATTCCAAGACCAAAAATCTTAAAACATTTCAAATTCTTTCAAAAATCATTTAATAATCAAATCTTTCATAAAAATCATATTCATTTCATAAAAAGCATATTCATTTCATAAAAATCACATTAAAATCTTTTTAGGAAATTCCTCGAAGATAGACTCTTAAATCAACTCTAATACTCAAATCAGATAATGATTTTTTTACAACAAAGGGGAGTCCTAGGGAAGATCAAGTGACCTTCCTAAACTTAGGGTCTCTAACTAACCCTAAAGTTAATCTAAAAACCTAATATACTAATGCAAATGCATGCTGGAAATTAAATAAACCAAACAAATATGCATGATATTAATTCTAACAATGCATGAAAATGCTCCTAAATGCACACTAATTTTACTATGTGATCCTAGGCATATTTCTAAGTTAGATTTGACCCTAAAATGATTTTTAAAGGTGATTTAAGGACATAAACAAATCCAGACAGATTTGAACGTGAACCTTAAACCAATTTAAAAACCTTGAAAACAAAGAATAAAAGTCATGAATATGACCTAGCATACTTGCTACATGAATATACTATGAAAATACTATAAAAATCATGCAAAAATATGGCTTAATATGTTAATTAAACCACTTTAAAACATATATTCAAATCTAGACAGATTTGAATACATGTTTAAAGTAGCCTAAAAAACACTATTAATCCATGAAAAATGACAAATAAGCACCCTAGCATACAATCTAACATGCTATACTAAATTACCATGCAAAACGCATCAAAAACTAACAACAAACATGCTTTGAACAATTATTTTAAACATAAGGCGAGGATCTTACCTTCGCACGCTCCCTCGTACACAATTTATATATTCAATCCATCAAATCCATATCAAGTGTTCAAATAATTATAAAAAGCATAAAAATTGACTCACGACTCATCACATATCAAGAATAATCTATCAACATATTCACATAACAAATAATATCATATGGTTATCAAATGAACACCACAAGATTCCAATAATTATGTAACATATCAATACTTACTCTAGGCATGCTCGCATACATAAAATAACAACAAAAGACTCATCATAAACATAAAATCATAACAAAAACTAACCCTAAACATGCTTACTCACATAAAATCATAACAACAACCCTAATCATGCTTACTTACGTAGAATCACAATGAAACTAACCCTAAACGTATCTAATCACATAAAATCGATATGAAAGACATCCTATCATGCTTGCTAACATAAAATCATAATGAAACTAACCCTAAACATGCTTACTCACATAAAATAATAACAATACTAACCTTAATCATGCATACTCACATAGAATCATAAAAAAGCTAACCCTAATCATGCATACTCACATAAAATAACAATAAAAGACAACCCTAATCACGCTTGCTAACATAAAATCATAAAAAAGCTAACCCTAATCATGCATACTCACATAAAATAACAATAAAAAACAACCCTAATCATGTTTGCTAACATACAATCATAATGAAACTAACATAAAATCAAAACTATATATTCCTAATCATACAAATACTCTACTATCTTAAGAGAATCATATTCTACCCTAAGATGCAAACTATATTAAACAAATGACATGAATAAACTAATATTATTCTATCATATGCAAACAACTAAAAATCCCTACATATCATACATACTGATAAACATGGAGATGGAAGAAAAGATTTACATAAAAACAACAAAAATTGAACTCTGATAGAACCTTTACCTTTTCTTCTTCCTTCTTGGCTATCTTCCTTCAATCTCTAAGCTTTGAATTCCTCCTTCCTCTCGCTTCTTAGCCTCTGGTTTTCTCCCAAATGATGAATCAAAAAATGAAATTCTAAACCCTAGCCTCTTGGTCCTCCCCTCCTCTAACTCTATCAAAGCATACTTATAGAGTTAGGGCTTAAAAACATGAATGGTTAGGATTAATCCATATAAAAATCATCATAGGGCTTAGAATGAGTCATTCTAGGGTTTGCAAACTGAAACCTATTCGAATTCATCCAAAAAAAACCAAATAAAGTCGAGCAAAATAGGTGGGAAAATCCAAAATTGCAAAAATTGCAAAAATGAGCTTGATCATCCTGGTGACCATCCAAGGGGGACGGCTAGCCGTCCTAGGCTGTACGGTTGACCGTCCTAACTATGACGGTCACCATGCTGACTTCCCATATTTTTCCCCAAATTTCAAGGGATTTCATATTTTGGCCATATTTTGTTCAATTTGAATTCAAATTCGGTGATCCAGGTATCAAAACGACTGTGTTTTGATCCTCCACATTTTTAGAAAGTCTTTTGGGTCAAAAATACTAGACCATGGTCAAGGGTTTTAGCAAAAAGCTAGCCAATTGACCCGGTTGTGCCAAAATTGGTCATATAACCATTCATTGTTTTATAAAATTGATCAATTTGGCTTGCATCATTTCTAAAAACATGGTTTCAATATGAAATTGGTACTTGAAAACACATTTTGAAAATATTTAATTTTGGTGAAAAAGACCAATTCACGGTCGATTTGAATAAAACCCTAATTCGGCTCATACTTACCCGTGGGATCGATTTTGGGCGAATCTATCCCAACCATTCTAAGGTTCAATTGGCATTCCAAATTCACTCCATACATCCATATAAACTCAATGAAACAATCCGTTTCGAATTCGGAGGTCATTCGGAAATTATACGAGAAAAAGGACGAAAATGCCATTCAAGTCGCAAAAACCCTAATTACCTATCGAGCTTTTATCAGAATGCCATGAAAATTTATAGGGATGTTCTAAAACACCTCAAAAAATAAATGCAATACAAATGGGTTGATCCCAATCCAAATGTACACATGATAATGAATTGTTCTTTTCCTCAGAAAAAGGGCAATTTGGGTAATTTGGTCTTTACAAGGCCAATTCCTCACCAAATAATCCACTCTTCGAGCTGATCATTTGCATAAGTATATGATAGAAATAATTGGTAAAAATGGGGTGTCCACATCAATAAACATTATAATAATCATCATAAATGGATATATGCTCAAAATGTCATAAAGAGATAATATGCAAAGATAAGTAAGCACTAACAAGCATACATCGAAGAAAGGTAGTTTAATGTCATTTTCGGACACATGGTAGTTTATAGTCATTTCGGACTTAATGAATCAAACACTATGTGAGAGAGGATCATCCTTCCTAACCCAAATAGTTTTCACCTTTGGTTGCTCCATAGCAACCTTAGGATGTATAGACCTATACCAATATCTATCATAAGGTCCATAATCATATGGAGTCCTTCTATAGTCTCTCAAAAGATTAAAGCATTTAGACCTAATATGTCCCTTTTTACCACAATGATGGTAAGTGGGAACAAATCTAGGAGAATGATCAATATGTATAGGTTCATGCATAATTTTCCTAGGTTTGTTTTTCAAGGCATATTTTTGACTTTTATCAACAAAGGTCTTGGCCTTAGGCTTAAGGCATTTAGGACGAATGTGTCCCTTACCACCACAATTATGACAAGTAGGAATATAGTTGGGTCTAGCCTTGATAACTAAAAGTAGCTTTTTTGGTTTTGAAATATGAGCTATTTTAGAAATACCATTTTCCTTTTTCAAAAAGTCTCTTTCTTTTATCGAAGAAACATTTTCATTTTCAAAAATTTTCAAATTTTGTTTAAGACTCTCAATTTCATTTTTCAAAATTGTATTTTCATTTTTCAAATCTGATGAAATTGATGTAGAGGGAATGTTTCTCAAATCTTTAATTTCTTTAACCAATGTCAAATTTAGCTCTTGAAGAGCGTTTTTCTCTTTTGAAATAGATGACAATTCACTCTTCAAAAATTTGTGAGCTTTGTTTAAATCATTATTTTTGTTGTAAAGTTCTTCACAAAGTTTTTAAAGTTGCTCATAAGACAATTCATCATCAAAATCTTCATCATCAAAATCATTTACACATCTAGGAGAAGTAGATTCATCAAAATCAAAAATATGATCACCAAGACAAAAATCATTTTCAAAATCCATTCTCTCAAGTAATAAATAATCAAGTTTGCACAAATCTTTAGCTCAGAGAGACAAATTTAGAGAGCACCTGCTCTGATACCCAATTGTTGTCCCAAATATATAACCCTAGAGGGGGGTGAATAGGGTTTATGGCAAACTTTTGTAAATATTTACTAAATAAAATTAGAGTTCAATTACAAGTAGCAGAAGCAATAATATAAATGCAAGTAATTGAAAGAGAGAAGGGAAGAGAAATCAAACACAACGATTTAACGAGGTTCGGACTCCGCTTACTCCTCGCCTTGTGCCTCAGCCCAAGGATTCCCAACAATCCACTAAAGATTAGCTCCTTCAAGGTGGAGAAACCTTTACAATCAATCTTCTTTCACGGCGAAAGACCAACACCAACAATCTTCTTTCATGGCGGAAGATCAACACCAACAATTTTCTTTCACGGCGGAAAATCAACACCAATGTTCACCAAAAACATTCAACCAATGCTCACCAAGAGCATTCAAACTCAGCCTCACCAAGAGACTTAATACAATCTCACAAGATATACAAGAGTTGAGATTTGAATACAACAAGAAAACTCCTCAATGAGTAGATGAAATACAAATTTAAGCTCTCACTAATATCTCTCAAATAGATGAACTAGATTGGCTTCAAGAGAGTATGATGATTTTGACTAAAATCACACAAGAATAATGTAAACTATGTTGGAGTATGATTGAGTGGGATCATTAGCTTGTTTGAGACTCATGAAATGAGTATATATAGATCCCCCAAAAGCTATGGTCGTTAGAAACCAAAATAGAGCCGTTTAGGTCTGTCAAAAACTAGCCGTTATTGAGTTCAGGGCTCGGTTAGTAGACTAGACAAAGGGTATTAGTCGACTAGGGAATTATGTTCGTAAAACAAGCTTTCTGTTTCAAACAGTCGACTGTCTTAGGCAAACAGTCAACTGTTTTGAGTGATAAACCTCAAAATCAGTCTTTTTCAAAATCTGCAACTTTGTTTCATCAAAACCACTTGTTCCCACTAAGTGTTGGGCTTGGTTCAAAGAAATTTTCAAGTGATATTGTAGCCAAAACAAAGTTTGAAACAATTTGTCTTTTTGAGTCTATAAAGCTCATTATGAGTTTGAATCAATTTGAGACCAAAAGGATATTTTTCAAATTTTTAAGCCTATGGTCTTTAAGTGATACTTAATAAAATCAATTAATTCATCCTAAAGAGAGATTCACAAGAAAGTCCTAAACACTCACACAAGATACAAACAAAGTCTTCATAAGCTTGAGATCTTCAAATCTTGTGCTTGGCTTGTGCTAGGCTTCATGATTGGATTGCATTAATGCAATAACTTCTCTTCATAGTCCTTAGTGAATGTATATCATATACATATTCACAAGGTTCATCTTTAGAGCAAAAGCTTCATCTTCATGATGATTGAACTTTGATCTTCATCGATAGCTCGACTTCATGAATCCTATTTTCACATGATATATGCTAGAAAGCAACTATAAGAACCACAATGTTGGATTCAATTAACCATAGCATAGATATGACATTCAAAAATATATGCATTTTATTATGTCAAAGGATTCAATAAAGAACATATACACTATATTAAATATTCATAGTACAATGTTTGTTATCATCAAAATCAATTACAAAACAAGAGTGGATGCCATAAGGCCAACATACTAGTCTTTTGTAATGATCAAATAGATATTTTCTTTTGTTTTAATCGAACCTTTATATAGTCGAGCATATTACCTGCATTTGTTTACAATTTTCTATTGAATTTCATACTTCATAAGTATTTGATGTGTGTATTCAATGTGCGGCTTGAAGGCCTAGTGTTTGATAAATTTCTTGAAAGAGTGGATAAGAAAAAAAAAAAATAGCCCCCTATAACAAAAATCCTGATTCCGCCCCTGAAGTTACTTATCACAAATCTCAGTGAGAAACTAAAAGGCAAAGAGATAAGGCCTTCCAGCCCATAATATGCAGGAAGTTTTCTCATGAACCAACCATTGGATCACTGTGATTTTTGGCAGACATGACATACGTAACAGGAGTATCTAATCTAACGGTTCAAAATACCTGTCCCAACTATCCCAATGAGGAGTGGACCGTATTTATCCAAATGGGATCTGGACCTCAATAGATCATTTTTGTATATATATATATATATATATATATGATAATCTATGGTATTATTTA
Organism: Hamamelis virginiana; assembly: GCA_017140935.1. Lineage (NCBI taxonomy): Eukaryota > Viridiplantae > Streptophyta > Magnoliopsida > Saxifragales > Hamamelidaceae > Hamamelis > Hamamelis virginiana. Next base: position 9,000 of record JAESVK010062076.1, read on the forward strand.
TTCATAGTACATTTTTAAAACCAATAAAAGCATGGTCTTAAATGTAATGGATTTGCTGAAATATCCGGATATAGTTCAGAATCTATAGTTCAAATGTATTCGCTGAAATATCGGGCTATATAGTTCAGAATCTATGGTATTATTTAATTATACATATTTAATTCCAATAAAAGCATAGTCTCAAATGCCATGGATTCGCTGAAAATTCATTTTCTTTTTGTTTATGAGTATTATTTAATTCAGTCATTATTTTTCATCAAACGTGACACCATTGCCTGTTGATTTTCAAATGACATGCATTTCTTCTTTCAAAATAAAATTTCTCGTATATAAAAATGTACCGATATTCATTTATTAGTATTATATAGATTGGGATCAGAACAGATTTTGTTCTTATGACAAATAAAATAAAAATAAAAATAAAAATAAATAAGAAGAAGAAGTTTATGACAACAAACAGAATCTTACAAACTTTATTTAAAATTTGTTATAAAGTTTATGACAACAAATTAACCACATACTGTTGATGATTTTATTTAAACTTTTTCTCTGCGCCTATGACAACAATAAAAAAGCTTCAAAAGTGATTTTAGAAAAAGCTAATGCAAATGGGCCCTTAATATTTAACTGCTTGAGCTGTATATCCTATCGGATTATGAAACTGATAAAGATAAACATGTGATTTCAGAAATTTGAATTATCCCATGGTTTGGTGTGCAATGAATATGCCCTCTGATTCCTCACTGTAATTGGTAATTTCCCCGATTCTTATTTTAATCGTACAAGTTTAAATATGATTAGACACTCCTTGCTTGTAATTTGCATGCATAATCATGTACAGGTGCCGAACCAGGTAGAGGGAAAGGAGGCTATGGCCCCCCTTGACTTTTCACATCCCACTTAATTATATATGTATTTTATATAAGTGGTAAATAGTAAGAAACCGTATGGCCCCCCTTGCCACGTTTTTCACTTCCTTGAATTGCAAAGCCTAAAAAGGCAAACAGTAAAATGGTAGAAAGGTAGGTGAAAAGTCTTTTATCAAAACTAAATGTCTTTATTTGCTTATTTTGTTTTTTATTTATTTCTTTTTTTTATTAAATATTTATTCTTTTATACCAAGCAAAGTTATCTAAAAAAAATAAAAAAGGAATTGGTAAAAACTTTACATTGCAACATGAGACTAGTCGGTCTCTTACTCCCCCACCCAAGAGTTTCCTTCTTCTACTAAAAGTTTGTTTTTTTTTTGTTTTTTGTTTTTTTTTTTTTGTTTTTAATCAAACATAAAATCATTATTTTGTTCTACTTTGAGTATTTTCTTTCCCTAAAAAACCTTAGGTTCCAAAAAAGTGAAATTCATAGCCTCACTCCAAGTTTGCCAATGCCAAATTTGCAATAGCAGCTAACCTCTCCTTCTCTATTTATCAAATTTGTTTATATTCTCTCCTATTTTTGCTCTTAATTTTTTTTCCTCTCTTTGAAGACTTGAAAAAAAAATGCCATGTGGGTACCCAATAGGAAAATAAAAAATCTCTAACTTATTTTTTAGATTAAATAAGTTTACTGAAAAACAATTAGTTTGTCTTTTTAAAAAAAAAAAAAAAAAAAATATTATTAAGACTAAATAGAAATTGGTTTTATTGTTCGTGAAGAAATTTAGTCTTGAATCTTAATATATTTCTATGTTTGAACTTGGAATTTTTATCTTTAATATTTTGCCTCCCCAAAGACAAAATCCTGATTCCGCCACTGATCATGTATGCCTACAGTGTCTACTTGAATAATATATAACTTTCTAATTTGGAAGCAATTTTACGACTTATATATTAATTTAATTTAACCAAATTATAAGCTCGGAATACAAAGCTCTCCATCGTACTTATATAAACTATAATTACATATTTATCTTTGGTTTCATTTCTTTCTTG
>JAESVK010062081.1:0-12964 GCA_017140935.1 Hamamelis virginiana
CTTCGCGATCTCTATCGATAGCGCACTGGCGCTATCGATAGCCAGTGTAATCTGCCCGCAGTTATATTTTTTTTGAATTTTTCATATCTTCTATCGATAGCGATAGCCCGCTATCGATAGACAGGGTCAAAAGTTGACTTTTTCAAAAACTTGGCTTATTTTGACTTAAATCATCATACTAACTCCTCTATACACTATTTAAATGCATAAAAGACACCTCGTCACCCATGGCTTGCTAAGTTATCGAAGAAATTGGCAACTTGTCGGCTCAAAATTGGGTACTACGGGGGTCCTAAACTCTAACAATAATTAACACGGCTCAAAAACTCGAAAGAAATGGCCTTAAATCATTTTTCAAAAATGTGCACAATATTCTCAATTGATTAACAAGTTATTCGCATTCTATCATACGCATGATTTGAACATTTATGCATAATATAACAGGAAAGCAATAACCAAGGATTGATAGGATGAATATTTAAGTCCCAAGAAATGATCGAATGGTTCAAAATTTGCTTTAAATGTCATAAGTCTCCACTTTATAACAGGTTTTATCAAATACTCAAATTGCCAAGTATAAAGATTTAAACCAAGTTCGTGCATGTGCGAGATTGAATACAGGCTAATCACAGTAAAGTTATCAATTAATGTATAGAAAATAGACAACTAGAATTGATATAAATGAAAGAATAAACTCACTTTGTAACACATGTTTATTTATCAAATTCTATACAAAAATTTTTTTTAAATAAATCACACTGGGTTAACATGTACACAAGAATGATAAACAATGAATAATGAATTATTATGTATATACAAATTAAATGAACCAATAAATAAATTAATCATGTATAAATGCATAATCATATTAACAGAATATACAAACCCTCCCCAACTAGAAGTAAACATTGTCCTCAATGTTTGATAGAATGTTACCACTAGATGAATGTATGAACAAGGGATGGGTGGGTGGGACTAAGTTTAACGTCTTTAGCTAGACGTGAACTTCCTCATTTAATCAAAGTGGTAGGTTGGGTCTTCCAAACTGACAGACTCAATTACCAAACCATCCTGAATGCCCTCACTATCGGTAATACCCTCGATAAAAGGCTTAAGCCTTTGTCCATTCACAAAGAAGGACACACCAGTACGAGGGTTTTGAATTTCTACAGCACCGTGAGGAGTAACCATAGTTACTACAAAAGGTCCATCCCAACGAGATCGAAGCTTACCAGGAAATAGCCTTAATTTAGAGTTAAACAGCCACACCTTCTGATTTGGTTCAAAAGATTTTCTGTTGATGTGTCTATCATGAAACTCTTTCATTTTGGCTTTAGCAATTTTGGAATTCTCGTAAGCCTCACTCCTAATCTCTTCGAGCTCATTTAACTGAAGCTTGCGGTGAGAACCCGCTTCCTTTATTTCAAAGTTAAACTTCCTAATGGCCCAAAGTGCTTTATGCTCTAACTCGACCGGGAGATGACACGGTTTGCCATAGACTAGACGGTACGGAGACATACCAATAGGGGTTTTATAAGCAGTCCTATAGGCCCACAATGCGTCAGTTAAACGCAATGACCAATCCTTTCGATCAGGCCTGACAGTTTTCTCTAAGATATGCTTAATTTCCCTATTCGAAACCTCCACTTGCCCGCTAGTCTGAGGATGGTAAGGGGTTGCAACCTTATGAGTAATAGAATACTTAGCTACGAGATTTGCAAAGGGTCGATTATTAAAATGTGACCCTCCATCACTGATGATGGCCCTCGGAAACCCAAACCTAGAGAAAATGTTCTCTTAGAGGAAGTTCAATACCACCTTGTGGTCATTGGTCCTAGTGGCTATGGCTTCTACCCATTTGGACACATAATCGACAGCCACTAGAATATATTCAAAGCCATGCGAGATAGGAAAAGGTCCCATGAAGTCGATGCCCCAAACATCGAAAATTTCGACGATCAAAATAGGGTTAAGAGGCATCATATCCCTTCTAGACATAGAACCCATTCTTTGGCAGTTTTGGCAGGACTTACAGAAGTCCAATGCATCTTTGAATAGTGTGGGCCAGAAGAACCCACACTGCAAGACTTTAGCGGCAGTCTTTTTTCCGCTAAAGTGTCCTCCACATGCTAGAGTGTGGCAGAACTTTAAAACGTCTTGCATTTCACCCTCAGGAATACACCTACGTATGACCTGGTCAGCACAGTACTTAAACAAGAGAGGATCTTCCCAATAATAATATTTTATTTGCGAAAAGAACCGATCCTTCTCTTGTTTCGACCAAAGAAATGGTACAAGGCCTGTGGCATGATAGTTCACTATATGAACATACCAGGGTAAGGTGGAATGAGTGACGGCAAAAAGCTGCTCATCAGGGAAAGAATCCCTAATAGGCGTAGGGTCACTCTCTTCTTCAACTACAATCCTAGAGAGGTGGTCAGCAACGACATTCTCAGACCCTTTCTTATCCCTAATCTCAAAATCAAATTCTTGCAATAAGAGAATCCACCTAATCAGCTTAGGCTTAGTCTCTTTTTTAGAGAGTAGGTACCGCAAGGCGGCATGGTCTGAGTACACAATGGTCTTCGATCCCCAAAGATAGGATCGGAATTTATCTAAAGCAAAAACTACTGCAAGCATTTCTTTCTCAGTCGTAGTGTAATTTAACTGAGCTTCATTCAATGTTTTGCTTGCGTAGTAAATAACAAAAGGGGCCTTATCTACCCTCTGACCCAACACCGCCCCCACAGCGTAATCGGAGGCATCACACATTAGCTCGAAAGGAAGTGACCAATCGGGAGCTCGCATGATAGGTGCCGAAATCAACATTAAGCGCAGTTTATTGAAGGACTCTAAACAGGCTTTATCAAAGTTAAACTCTACATCTTTAGCTAGCAGATTACACATTGGTTTTGCTATTTTGCTAAAGTCCTTTATGAAACGCCTGTAAAATCCTGCATGTCCAAGGAAGGACCGGATCTGCCTAACAGTAGTAGGAGGAGGTAGTTTTGCAATTAAGTCTACCTTAGCTTTATCTACCTCTATCCCCCTACTAGAAATGATATGCCCTAGCACAATGCCCTCACGAACCATAAAATGGCTCTTCTCCCAACTCAACACAAGATTTGTCTCACAACATCTCTTAAGCACTTTTGAGAGATTAGAGAGGCATTCATCAAAAGAAGGACCGAAAACAGAAAAGTCATCCATAAACACTTCCAGATAGTCTCCTATCATATCAGAAAAGATAGAAGTCATACACCTTTGGAACGTGCTCGGGGCATTGCATAAGCCAAAAGACATACGCCTAAATGCAAATGTCCCGAATGGACAGGTAAACGTTGTTTTCTCCTGATCCTCGGGGTAAACCGCTATTTGGTTATACCCTGAATAGCCATCTAGGAAGCAATAAAAGCTCTGCCCTGATAATCTCTCTAAGATTTGGTCAATATAAGGCAGAGGGAAGTGGTCCTTCTTAGTCTTGGAATTTAATTTCCTATAGTCTATGCAGACTCTCCAACCAGTGGTAGCTCTTGTAGGGACTAGAATACCCTCCTCGTTAGCTATCACTGTTATTCCAGACTTCTTAGGAACCAGTTGAGTAGGGGAAACCCACTCACTATCTGAAATGGGGTAAATGATACCCGCATCCAGTAGTTTCAAAACTTCCTTTTTAACTACTTCCTTCATATTTGGATTTAATTTTCGTTGGGCATCTCTAGAAGGATTCACACCTTCCTCTAGGTGAATTCGGTGCTGGCAGATTGACGGGTCTATACCCTTTAAATCAGCAACCGACCATCCTATGGCTATTCTGTGCTCTTTCAAAATGGATAACAACTTACCTTCCTGTTCTAAATTTAATGAAGATGAAATTATAACAGGTAAGGTGTCGCTATCACCCAAAAATGCATACTTGAGATTAGCCGGCAGGGGCTTTAACTCAAGTTGCGGCGGAGACTCAAAAGACGTAGGAGAAGGGACACTGGCAATAGACGGAAGTGGCTCAACCCTAGGTCTCCACGACAGTTTTTCTACAGAGGAGGCAGAATCTAAGACAAGATTTACCTCCATAAACGAGTGCTCCAAATCATGGTCCTCGAACCCAAAGTAATTTAAACATGTTTCTAACGGGTCCTTGGACAGAAGATACGGTGTAGCTTCCTCTACCACCGTATCAATGATGTCAACAAAAGAACAATCCTCAAAGTTATGAGGTTGATTAGCTGCACTATAAACCTGCAGCCTGGTTTTCATGTTACCAAAAGACACCTTCATAATGCCAGTCCTACAATGAAGGACTGCATTAGCAGTTGCTAGAAGAGGTCGTCCTATTATAACAGGGATTTGGGGCCTTGTGACATCAACAGGCTCCATATCTAGGACAATAAAATCTGCAGGAAAGACAAACGAATCTATCTTAACCAAAACATCCTGCAGTATACCTCTAGGTACCTTTGTGGACCTATCTGCGAATTGAAGAATAGTAGGTGTGGTTTGGAGTGTTCCAAGCTCCATTTTGGCGTAAATTGAATATGGAAGAATATTCACACTTGCGCCAAAATCAACTAACGCTCTATCAATGAAGTGGCTTCCTAAGAAGCAAGGTATAGTTGGCGTTCCTGGATCTTTTCTCTTAATTGGGGCTTGGAACTGACACACAGCACTAGCAATGTCAACTGGAGCTATGGTTTTAGATAAATGCACTCGCTCCTTGCGTTGCTGTGTGCACATTTCCTTCAAAAATTTGGCATACGAAGGAATCTGTTTTATGGCATCTAGCAGAGGTAAATTAATATGGACGCTTTTAAACACCTCTAACATATCCGACATGCTGGCCCCTTTCTTCGCTCTCCTCTCTGGCGCAATCAGCGCGGATGGAAATGGGGCTTTCGGCACATACGATGCCACTGGATTGTCTATAGCTGCGGGAAAGTTATCCCTCGACGCTTCAGACTCTTTCTCAAATGCAGGCTCTTTCTCTATTTCCCTCTCTTTCTCTCTCACTTTCTCTTTCTCTTTCTCCCTCTCTATCTCTTTCTCTATCTCTCCCACTTTATTATCTACCACCTTCCCACTACGCAAGACTGAAACAGCCTTAACTTCCTCATTAATATGTGGGTTCTGAGAAGTGGAACTCTCAGCTACAAAAGCTCCCTTGGGATTGGCAACAGCCTGACTCGGGAATTTCCCTTCCTCTCTGCGACTAAATGAAGCCGCTAGTTGACCCATTTGGGTTTCTAACTTTGAAATGGATTGGGAATGGGAATGAGTGAGTTGTGCTGAAGCCTCTAGGCTTTTCAGGGTAGCTAAGACTTGTTCCTCAAAACCAGGAGTTCTATGAGGTTATGGTGGTGGTTGAGTCACAGCTTGACTCTGATATTGGGGTGCAGGTGCTTGAGGAGCACCATAACTGGGGTACTGGGATTGCATCAATGGTGGTCTATAGGGTTGACTGATAGCAGGATTACTGCTATATGGGGGTCTTGCGGGCTGACTAGGAATGGATCCTCTAGGCTGGCTAGACCACTGGAAATTGGGGTGAGTCTTCCACCCAGGGTTGTAAGTATTGGAATACGGGTCATTCCTAGGTGGTGCATATCCTTGAGCAGCATTAACCTGCTCTTGGACAAACTCAGGGTACTGGCCTGCCATAGGACAATATGGGGTCTCGTGAGTGGGGTCAGTGCAGATATTGCACACCAAGTTAACAGGTTTCACATGGGCTTTTGAAGATTGCCCTTGTGCCGCGATTAATTGGTCAAGCTTTTGAGACAGAGCCTCAACTTGCTTATTTGCCAAAACTTGGGTGTCTACATCATAAATACCGCCCTTTTTGGGAGGCGGTTTCTTTGCTAACGCATCATCACGGTTACCTAAAGACATTGAGGCCATGTGGAACGAATCCTCACTCAACACTTCAAATAATGCCCACATTTCATCCTCACCTTTACTTAAAATGGCTCCCCCACAGGCAGATTTCACTGTCTGTGTGTCACCCTCTGTCAAACCTCTAACAAAAGACTCAATGATTTGCCACTTGGGTACATCGTGATGGGGGCATAATCTAAGGAGTTCCTTCATTCTTTCCCAGGCTTCATGGAAAGATTCCTGTTCATGTTGGACGAAGTTGGTTATACCTCGTCGCATCTGATGTGTTTTACCGACAGAGTAAAATCTAGACAGGAATAGCTTTTGAAGCTGTTCCCAAGTTGTGATAGGGACAGGGGTTTGGAGAGTACAAAGCCAGTGTTTGGCCTTGTCTTTCAAGGAAAACGGGAATAAAAACAATTTCAGGGATTCTGGATGGAACCCCTGAATTCTGATAGTAGAACAAATTCCTAAGAATTCCTGCAAATGGTCGTATGGGTTCTCTCTATCTAACCCATAGAACGTAGGAAGCATCTGAATGGTAGCATGCTTAATCTCATAGATAAGATTCTCTATGTGTGGAATTTGGATACAGGAGGGTGGATTAAAACTATTGGGCATGAAGTGATCCCTCAAAGTTTTAAGACCTGGTGGTGGTTGAATATTATCCGCTGGTAACATGGCAGTGTGTGCAGATGATTCAGCCATTTCAAATTGATGCGAAGGCACTGACTCACTAGACTGACTTTCAGAAGCCTTAACAGCTCTCAGAGTTCTTTCAATTTCTGAATCTAAAGGGATTACGTTAAATGACAACGACCTTCTACCCCGCATATAATTGGTCTCCACAGAAAATCACGGAATTATAATAAACAAATTGTGAGCAGGTAATATTGAGCTTTTAATTTGTTATTTTAAGCGCGCGGGAGTGAAGCTCCCAATTCCTGATTTCAGCCACCTGTCGTTAGAGAAGAAAGAATAATGAATAACAAATAATAATTATAATATCTAGATATTAGCAGTATAAAAGAATATATATGTAGTAATATGAACAGTATTTAATATTTACTACTTAAATTAAATCCCAAAAATTCTTTATAAATAAACCGTAACTCCCCGGCAACGGCGCCAAAATTTGATCGACTCAGACGACGAGGGAGATTATTCCCCGTCAGTGATCAGAATTAATAATTTATAAACCGCGTGACAATTAATCTCAATTCGATTGTGACTAGTGAGAACGGGTGTCGAACCACTGGGAAATGCAGGTTTATATTAAAAAGACTCTTTAGAGTCAATTCAAGCGGAAAGAATATTGTCAATTAAATTGGTTGGTGGTAACTGCTCCGATTGGGTCGAAGCGAAAACAAAGTAATTTTAATTAAAGCTTAGTAAAAATGCAGTTAAGTTGGTGGATTGAGCGGAACTTGGGTGAGAAGTCCATTTGAATATCAATTAAACAATTTATGTTTATAAAATCCTCACTATAGTAATTATGTATGGTGGTTCTTCCAGCTACAAGAAGGAAGTCCCAAAAAGATTATGAATACAGGACCGGCAAGTTTATCCCCGAAAAGAATGGAATATCGCTATCCACCTTAAATGAGGAATAAAGCATGCTGGTTTGTATTCATACCAATAAGAACCATTGCATAATTATATAATTGCAATCACAGATGTACAATTATATGATATTATATTCGGCAATAGTGTGCGGTAAAACCTTCACAACTATGCAATCACATAATACAAATAGAGGGATGTTTATAAAATAGGATTGTAAAATGAATCCAACTTCATCCTCACCCAAGCTTGGAGTATTAGCTACACATCACTGGAGGATAATATCCTTTATCCAGGCAAGCTTTTGGGGGTCACGGGATGGAAAAAGAAATAAAAGCGGTAATTAATTGACTGAATAAATAAGGAAAATGGCAGAAAGTAAATAAAGAAAAGTGACAGAAAGTAAATAAAGAAAAGAAAAGACTTAAGTAAATAAAGAAAAAGACTGAAAAAGTAAAGAACAGTTCTCAAGTGAGAACTGAGCCATGCATAAAAAGGAAAATAACAGAATCGGAATTACTGAAATTAAAGACTTAATCGGATAGAACATTTCTCAAGTGAGAACTGAGCCAGGCATTAAAAGAAAAATGACAGAATTGGAATTGACTGAAAATTGAAACTACCGATTGAAATGCGAAAATAAACTGTAACTTGCATTAAAATAAAGCAGAGTAATGATTCAGAGCTTAAGTCATGAACCCTCAAAACGTCGTCGTTACACTTCTATTTATAGAAGGAAAAGGTAAAAGTCCATAATGCCCTCAAAATATCCCAAAATATCTCCTAAGCCCGCAGCCGCCATTGTCTATCGATAGCGAAGGTTCGCTATCGATAGAGGTGCTATCGATAGCGAATCCTGGCTATCGATAGTCAAGGTCAAAGTTTGACTTTCTTTGCAGATTTCCACGTCTGTTCTTTTGGTACTTCCCTCGGCTGCTTTGGATCGTTTTCGGACGTTCCTTTGATTCGAGATGCTCTTCAGGGCTTCATCGGTGACGACTTTATTTAATGTAATCTGCACATATTTCTTGAAACGGAGATTTAAACCCATTTGTACAGATATTCATATAAAACGCTATTTATTAAACAATTATATACATAAGAGAACATAGAAATACCCTAGTTGAATGGTATGATTGGGGTACAATCACACTCCCCAACTTAGGTTTTGCTAGTCTCTTAGCAAAAAGCTGAACTTTTAAAACTAGAATTTGAAAAAGCCACTTTCGCAGGGAATCGCGATTGCATTTAGCGTATGCAACAAGCCTTTTAAACCACTAAGTTACCTTTCGTGGACGAGTGAAGTCTCGTGAGAGTTTGCAGAAATGATACTCACAAACATGAATGAATAAAAGAATTGGTTAGAAAGAATTTTAACAATATACTATGTACACAGTATGAGTTTTATCCACAGATATATCATAATTCATCATTGAACATTTATAATACAAGAAATGATATCTTTAACAGGAAATTAGCAATTATTCAATGTGTAGTGAGGATGAACTTGATAAAAATCAAAATACTGTAAATAAGAGTATGAGAATTAACCCATAGTTAGTTTCAACTTCAAAATTCTCACTGATGGTCACTCGCAAGGATGTTCATTCTGAAAAGGTTAGTAACCCAGAGTTCCCAAATGGAAATATACAAGTATAAAACTTATACATTAAACTCTAATTTAACGACCAAAGAGAGATGAAATAACAGAGTTATATATGCAGAGATACAATTCATACATAAATAAAACTTAAATAAACAAGTAATCACAAGAGAATATTGCACAATATTTTAAAATCAAAAAGGTCTTTATAGGCTTGTAATGATTTTGGTTGTAACAAAAAGAGTTGAAGACTGCAAAATTAGGATGGTTGTAATTTGTTCAGGTTACTACCCTAACCATCCTAAATACCTAATCTAACCCTGACAATAACTTAAAGAGTTTAACTAAAAGAAACTAAGAAGTTTTCAAAAAAAAACAACTGTCCATACTCAACACTGAGCATCATATCACGTCACTGCTCATCCCCAGGCGGGATGTCGAATCTCTGATCGGGCTGTGGCTCATCAAAAAGCGCGCGGTCGGCCTCAGAAATCGGCTCGCCGTCCATACGACGCCACATAACCCGGAGCTGGGCGGACTGCCTCTCCATCATAGCTGTCTGCCTAGCTAGCTGGGCGGACTGCCTATCAAGCTGGGCGGACTGCCGCTGCTGAATGTGCAATAACGCTCTCAGTCTCTCCATGATATGAGGGAAACAACCCTGGGAGCTGGCATCTGGCATGTCTGAGGTAGAAGGAGCAGCTGGAGTCGGAGTCGGAGCTGGAGCAGGAGCAGGCTCTGATGGACCGGCGGTCTCAGCACGTGGCCTCTTCGGCCGAGCAGCCATACTCCTAGCAAGTGTAGTCGGGGTGATAGGACCCTCGCCCCATCGCAGTGGCTCATCGGAGACAACACCCGCACCCAATGCAAATGCTGTAATCATCTGGGGGTACGGCATGTTGCTCCGTGGCTGAGTGGCAATGAAAGTGCGTATCTCGTTGAAGATCAACGCCGCGATGTCAATGGGGTGGTCGCTCAGAAACTCCAGCAATAGCCTCACCGACTCCACTGGTATCTGTGAATCCGTGCCTCTGGCCCGCAGATTGCAGTAGAGCAGCTTGTTCATAGCTGCGTACGATGGATGCATGTTCCCGGTCGTAAAGTACATACCGTCGAATAAACTCCGGTCCACACACACCGCATCGGCACACTGACTCTCTGTCAGCTGTAAGTAGGTGCTCTCTGCCGCTGTCTCGAGTGGACGCTCGCACCCTAGATAGGTAGCGATGTCGTCTATGGTGAATCTGACAGTGCGGCCTCCAACCTCTGCCTGAAGTGTCTCGGGCTGATCCTCGGCTGTGTGTGCTGTGGTGTAGAACTGGCGCACCACACTAGCCATATACCCGGCTCCCTTCCTCAGCCAGGTGCTGAGGTGTCTGTCCTGGAGGATCTCTACCAGCAAGCCCTCGTATCGGAAGGCCTTCGGATCCACATACCTCTCTACATTGAAATTCCGCGACGAGAGGATTACTGGCCAGGGTTTCGCCGCTCGCCGGGTCGGTACTCTCCTCGACCCAGTCTCAGTCTGGGCATAGCTCTCGAACTCACGCGACATGCGCGGCTCTCCAGTCTCGCCAATCTCTGGACCCTCAAAAATGTACTCCTCCTCCACGAACTGTGAACCGGATGGAGGAGCACTCTCTCGTGGCTGCTGGGCTGATGACTGACCCCTGGCAGATGGTCTCTGCACTGGCACAGGCTGCCACTCAGAATCTGAACTGTCGGGAGAGTCTGGCTGTGAGCTCTGGGCCTTGCCTCGCCCAGAATCTGAAACCCTCTTCTGACTCGGCTGTGCCGGCTCCTGGAAGGCCACGCCCTTCCGGCCGGTGGTCTTTTGGCGAACCATAGCTCTGTATAATTTTTTTAAACCCACACAGCAGTAGATAGGAACATAATCAGAAGAATTTTTTCAGAGGTACTCAAATATATATTTTTTCAATGATAATCAACATACAATACAGCCAGATTTTTAACCCATATGATAAATCTTTTTTTTTTAAAGTCCTATCACAAATTTCAGAACTTGCCTAACATCCAGGCTATGTTCAATAACTCTTTTAATCACATGCATCGATGCATGCATGCCCATGCATGCCATGCATTCCCATGCATAGCCTAACATCCAGGCTTATTTTCACAGCTCCACAGATTCACAACTCCACAGATTCAGTGTAACAATCATACAAGGACAAGTTTCATTATTTCTCTAAACTTAAAAACCTAACACACTATTCTAACTTTTTACATGCAAAAATCACGTAAACTAAGTCATGCTATGATAATTTACACAAAATTAAGCCAATTTAAAAAAAAATCAAATTTTTAGAATGTGAACGGTTACTCACGTAGTATGGAAGGTGAAAGAAGTCGCTGAACCACTATCCTCGCCAAAGATGCGACTCAAGTGCAAAAAAGGTGACCGAATGGAACGCAGCTAACGCGAAAACTGATCGGTCAGAAATGTGATATACTGCGCGAGGATCGCTATGGAATCGATCCGGCGCGAAATGGAGGCCTGGGGTGGTCGGAAAGTGAGTTTGAAGGTGAAGGGTCACGGCGGCAATGGAGGTTTTCAGGCGGAAATGGATGAAATGTGAAGAGTTTCACGCGGGAAATGGACTTAAAGGTCACTTCTTCGCGATCTCTATCGATAGCGCACTGGCGCTATCGATAGCCAGTGTAATCTGCCCGCAGTTATATTTTTTTTGAATTTTTCATATCTTCTATCGATAGCGATAGCCCGCTATCGATAGACAGGGTCAAAAGTTGACTTTTTCAAAAACTTGGCTTATTTTGACTTAAATCATCATACTAACTCCTCTATACACTATTTAAATGCATAAAAGACACCTCGTCACCCATGGCTTGCTAAGTTATCGAAGAAATTGGCAACTTGTCGGCTCAAAATTGGGTACTACGGGGGTCCTAAACTCTAACAATAATTAACACGGCTCAAAAACTCGAAAGAAATGGCCTTAAATCATTTTTCAAAAATGTGCACAATATTCTCAATTGATTAACAAGTTATTCGCATTCTATCATACGCATGATTTGAACATTTATGCATAATATAACAGGAAAGCAATAACCAAGGATTGATAGGATGAATATTTAAGTCCCAAGAAATGATCGAATGGTTCAAAATTTGCTTTAAATGTCATAAGTCTCCACTTTATAACAGGTTTTATCAAATACTCAAATTGCCAAGTATAAAGATTTAAACCAAGTTCGTGCATGTGCGAGATTGAATACAGGCTAATCACAGTAAAGTTATCAATTAATGTATAGAAAATAGACAACTAGAATTGATATAAATGAAAGAATAAACTCACTTTGTAACACATGTTTATTTATCAAATTCTATACAAAAATTTTTTTTAAATAAATCACACTGGGTTAACATGTACACAAGAATGATAAACAATGAATAATGAATTATTATGTATATACAAATTAAATGAACCAATAAATAAATTAATCATGTATAAATGCATAATCATATTAACAGAATATACAAACCCTCCCCAACTAGAAGTAAACATTGTCCTCAATGTTTGATAGAATGTTACCACTAGATGAATGTATGAACAAGGGATGGGTGGGTGGGACTAAGTTTAACGTCTTTAGCTAGACGTGAACTTCCTCATTTAATCAAAGTGGTAGGTTGGGTCTTCCAAACTGACAGACTCAATTACCAAACCATCCTGAATGCCCTCACTATCGGTAATACCCTCGATAAAAGGCTTAAGCCTTTGTCCATTCACAAAGAAGGACACACCAGTACGAGGGTTTTGAATTTCTACAGCACCGTGAGGAGTAACCATAGTTACTACAAAAGGTCCATCCCAACGAGATCGAAGCTTACCAGGAAATAGCCTTAATTTAGAGTTAAACAGCCACACCTTCTGATTTGGTTCAAAAGATTTC
>JAESVK010062105.1:0-12244 GCA_017140935.1 Hamamelis virginiana
GGGATTGCATTTATCAAATCCTTGTACCTTTCCCAAGCACCGGCAAATGCCTCATTAGGTTCCTCAGTGAAATTTTGAATCATGCGCATCAACATGTTGGTTCTAGCGGGTGGGAAGAATTTTTCCAAAAAGATCTTTTGCAGTTGTTCCCAAGTGCGGATAGAATTAGGAGTCAAAGTATGAAACCATATTTTTGCCTTATCTTTTAGAGAAAATGGAAAAAGAGTAATGCAAATGATGTCAATAGGTGAGCCAGTTGACAAGAACGCACTACACACATCAGTAAAATCCCTCATAAAAGAATATGGCCTTTCAGAATCAAAGCCATGAAACTCAGGCAATAGTCGAATCATTTCAGGTTTTAGTACAAAACGACTGGCCTCTTGAGATGGGATTATACATGATGGAGTAGTGGTTCTGTGAGGGTTGAAGATCTCCCTCAAAGTCCTTCCCAAATTTACCATAAGGATATCGGGTTGTCTATTCTGCTGCCCATTTTGATTCACATTTTGTTGAAAATTTTGATTCATATTTCCCCCACCAGGTGCAGGGGTTGCAGGCGGAATGACATCATCCCTTCGCCCTTGAGGTTCATTTGGAAAGTCTTGATCATTTGCATTTCTTTGAAAATTTTGGTTTTGGTTGTGCTCCATTGATGGAGAGGATGGTTGAGCCAAGTTAGGTCTCAAATTTGGATTTTCAAGGTCTTGTTGTGACCAATTCCTTACAAGTCGGTTTCCCTCTCCACGAGTCCAAACCGACATGCAACAATTGTTCACAACAAGTTACACTACAAAGAATTTCTATACACTAAGAGTTAGGAAAAACTTACCGGATTCGCAATGCAATTGCGAATTACCACTAGCTCTTCCTTGGATCACTTCAAGATACGCGCCACTCCCCAGCAACGGCGCCAAAAATGCTTGTCAATTTCGGGTGTGCTCAATTACGTCCCAAGCGTAGGAACTCAATTATCGCCAAGCATAATAAAACTATGGGAATCCACAGGTCATTTCCACAGGGAGTGGGGACTACGAAGGATCCTTAGGCATTGAAACCCAACAAATGTGTACTTAAAGTAAATCATGGGGGTTTGTTGATTTGTTTGATTTGGTAACCGGTTGCAAAGGTAGTAAACACAAGTAAAACAAATGGTAGGATTCTAGGGTTTCCACTCATCCACAACTAGGTAACAAGCATCTCTCATTAATGGTCTCATCTAGGATCCATTGAAGAATGGTCTTTAATGGATGATTTAACTTTGAAAGCTTTTAAAGAAATATGAATATGAGAATGATATCAAATGCTCACTTAAGCAATAATACAAACACTTAGCATGCATTTAGGTTCAAGCACAATGTGTACCAAGGTCAACTTGTTCACACATTGTCAAGAAGATGCCATACTAAGCATTGAGAGAAGAAATGGTGAGTATTTAACATCATACTCTTTCCATTAAACACAAGGGGATGAGAGAGTGTTGTTACCTTTGTTGGTGATGAGTTTCCACCGTTTGAACCCTACCTTGGAGGTTTAGAACTCCATTAAAGCTATGAACATGAAAGTAAATGCAAGAACAAGAGTAATAAATGCAAAATGAAAGAGAAATAACTTCTATTAAAGGATTAAAAGACAAAGAACAATGTTCAAACACTAAGAAACTAGTTTAAAGAACCAAAATAAGGATTACAACTGATGGTTAACAAGAACAAGAAGAAATCCTAAGCTAAACCATGTAGAAAACCCTAGAAATATGAAAAACCCTAAGCTAAACTACCCAAACCCTAACTATCAAGACTAAGCTCCCTTCTCCAGCTGAGAAAGAGACTATAAATACCCCCCCACAACAGCTACACGAATGGGGGGTCAAAAGACGACCGTACCCTTACAAAAACAAGACATTTACAAACATGACTGGTGAAAATACGAGCCCCAGTACCGGTACTCAACATCCAGTACCGGTACTCAACCTATACTGTCCCAAAGCTGCACTTCAGTACCGGTACTCACTTAGCCAGTACCGGTACTCACTTACAAATTCTGCAGATTTTGCCCTCCTAAGGCACCAAACTTCCCTAACATTGAACAAGGCCTCCAAAAACTATCCTCGCAACAATGAAATGCCTCAAACATGCTGAAGGACCCTTCCCAAGGTTGAAATGAGGAACGAATCACGATTCGAACGTGCTTTGGCGAGTTTACTTCACAAAATGCCTCCGTTTGAAGATGAAAATGTGCATGGGCATCTTCCTCAACACACGGCGACTCTCCAAGCGTCCCAAAACACTTCAAAAAGATGCGGATAACTACAAACGACCTACAAAAGCACAAAACACCAAAGAAAGTCAAATGCACCTATTCAACGCAAACTAAGGCCAAAATGCATGCTAGAACGCTTACAAGCAAGTAAAAATACCATACTTTATGTGTCAAACACACCCTCCAACCTGCATCTTGCTAGTCCCTAGTAAGATTTGAACTAAAAAGAACTAAAAAAGATAAGAGAAATGCACAAGTAAGCAATTAAGCATTCAACAATTCCATGATAGGCGAATATGAACATATCACTAAAACTTAACGAACCATGCGAACCTTTAAACTTAATATGCACAAACTCATTCCTAGTGTGGTGATAATCCAACAAGAATTTCACTAAACCAACAACAACAACAATGAAAGGCACAATTATTGAAACCGAAATGGAATGAAGTTACCAAAAGGAAATAAAACTTCATTAAAGAAACATTTAACATAAACCAAGTACTTAAATATGCATAATATTCATAGGGGAACAAACGACAATTCAAAATCAAAAAGGACTTCTAAGCTTTGAGTGACCATGGGTTACACAAGGGGCTAACAAAAACAAAATGGGTGTTGGCATGACATGGCTGGGGTCGCTACCCTATTGCCAACACCACCCTATGCTAACCCACGAACTCCAACTACTCCCCTTCAGATTCTTCTTCGTCACTAGAGAATGCATCCTCATCAACACAATCATCCAGCTCATCAGAATCCCCTTCCAAGTTAGGAAGGGGTGCCTCAGCGGTTGATGGTTCTCCTCGCAGAACAAGAACCTCTCTCTCGAGCCTGGAAAGCCCGTGATCAATCTGTTTCTGCTTCCCTAAGATGCATTTGAACCACCCCTTTATCTTGCGCTCCATCCTCTTCAATGGAGATGTACTCTTCGGTTCAGGGGTTGATGATGTAGATGGTCTTGCTGTAGCTGGGGGAGACTGAGCTGAACGAGGCTTGGCTGAGACAGCCCTGCTTTTGGCTTCAGTTATACTAGTGATGGGACCCAGACGAGGGGGGCCATTTTCTCTCTGCTTGAGCCCTTAATGCCTGCTGCTTCCACCATGTGGGTAATGAGTGCTGGGTATGGCATGTGACTCTTCAAGCTTGTGGATTTGATGAAGTCCCTCATGATACACCAAATCACAGCACCATAGTCAATGAGCTTCCCATTCATCACTTCGAACAAAAACTGGATTTCCTCTTGACTGGGAAACTTTTCCTTCCCCTTGGGCACAATCATGTTGTGAATAATCTTATTCATCAACGCATATTCGGCTTTTAGCTTCCCTGGCGTGAACTCTTTTCTCATGAATCCTCCCATTGGTACTGGATTGGTGCACATGGTGTTGGCAAATAACTCAGCATGAAAGTCAGTGATAGCACGGAATGGATATGGTCTGTCAGAGGTCATAGGACGCGTATACCCCAAAGATATGGTAATTGTATCGGGATCAATAGATAGGGGCTCGCCAAAAACCGTGGTGTTCAAAAGGAACTCCTTATCAGCATTTTCACTTAAGTTGGAATAAAACTCTCTGACAACTGAAGGCCGATATCCCTTTACATCCTTGCATATAAACTTCATATTTTGCTTCTTGATGACTTCACGAATAGGATGATCGAAAATGAATGTCTCGATATGCACGCCTCTTTCACAATGAAAACCCCTCTTTGCTATAGACTGGGTCCATTTCTCCCTTGAAGCCTGAAAAGAGTCATCCTCAAACATTGCTTCAATCTCGTCATCCTCATCACTTTCCTCATCACTTTCAGACGAAATATTCTTGCGCTTCCCCTTCCCTTTCTTTACAGTCTGTGAGGAATCCGCTTTCCTTTTCTTTACGGCTCGCTCCGCAGAAGAGCTTGAAGCCTTACCCTTCTTAGGGTTTTTGGTTCTTGCCATAGAGACGGCAACCAAGGAAAGTAACGCCAACATCAACCATACATACAACATACAATCCCACATGCCCATTTCCACAAAAATTATGCTTCCCTTCCCCACATCCTTCAAAACCTTCCTCCCCATTACTTCCATGGCATTCAAACAGTCCAACCAAGCAAAGAACACAACAACCCCACACCACAAAGCAGTAGCCATCCCAATCAAAACAAATAAAACGATAGAAATTTTTCACAAGCCAAGAGAGAACCACTTACCCCACAAAAATGCCCAAGAATGCCAAATCCACTTACAAAATCCCAAATCCAAGCCCAAGAATGCAAAAATCCTCCTCGAACACGACTCTTCCGATGAAATGGTTAGGAAATGACTTGTGGGGGTTAGGAATGATGGAGAGTGAGTGGTGAGTTGATTTGGGATGGTTGAGAGGAGAGAATGGTGAATTTTAGGGTTTTGGGGGAGTGAAATTTGTGAAAGTGAGGGATTTGAGAAGAGAGATGGGTTGAGGATGTTTGGAAGGGGGGAAATGTGGCTAGGGTTAGGGTTTGAGAGAGGGAAATGAGAGGGGAAAGTTGGGGAAATTTGAGAGTGAGAGAAATGAGAGAAGAGAGAGAAGTGAAAATTTCGAAATGAGGGAAATCTACAGAAATAGGCAAAAATCGCACTTGAGTACCGGTACTCAACATCTAGTACCGGTACTCAGCCACTACTGTCTCAGGCAAAGCTTTGAGTACCGGTACTCAAAACCCAGTACCGGTACTGATTATGCAGTTTTCAAAAATTTCTCCTCTTCAAGGCCAAATCTTGCATAATGCTTCATTTCTCAACCAAACCTACTTGCACACACCCAAAATGCATACCAAAACTTGCTCGGCACCTTCATATTCACTTTGAAGCAAACCTACTCAAAAAGGACCATGGATCCTAAGGTTTTGAACAATTTGGCAACTTTTAAGCTCAACAAGGGGTCAAATGGTGACTCAACATGATTTTGAAGTTCAAATAAACAATAATGGCCTAGAATCATCTTCCAAATATGTACGGGTGTTCCACAATGAATAAATTGCACGAAAATAACATGGTTATGTAAAAATGCACGCTAAGAGACCAAAACCAAGCGAAAATGAGCTTGGGAAACAAAAATCAATGACTTGTGAGATTACAATACCAAATGTATTCAAAATGCGCAGAAATGGTACAAGTCATGATTCACAAGTAAGAATAGACAAAATTTGATGAAAAAATAAACTCAGATATGGTGAAGTGGTTCTGTTCAGTCTTGTTGGCGTGCATGTGCGATAGGAATGTACAATGTTCATACACAAGTTCAACGAAAAGCACAGCTCAAAGTCCAAGTTCTATTTTCATGTAAGCCTAAAATCGAAAAATTTATGCAAAACACTTACTAGAACAACAGTAACTAACATGAACAACTAACGTATACTCCTCCACAAAAAGAAGCTACCCTATGCATGAAAGTATGAGTATCAACATGAACACCAGTATATACCCCCCCCACCAACTGAAATGTGCATTGTCCTCAATGCATGAAAAGATAAGCACTAAGGACCAAATTGAAGAGAGAGCGAACAAAAGTACCTGTGTCAAAGCTATGAACAAGCTAAAAAGCTGCACAAGGGTCAGAGTATCCATATTTCCAAAAAAGAATGATTCACAACTAAAATTAAAAGCTATGTACAATGAGTAACACAGAAATTACTCATGAGGAATGTCCTGGTAGACTGGGTCTACCAACTCCTCCATGCTCTCCTGACGGTCAAAGTTCTCAAGGAATGGCTTTAGGCGCTGACCGTTTACTTTGATGACTTTCCCATTCTCAGGATTCTCGATCTCAACTGCACCATAAGGGTGGACTACTTTGACCACGAAAGGGCCAGTCCACCTTGAACGGAGCTTGCCTGGAAAAATGTGCAAACGAGAACTGTACAAGAGTACTTTCTGTTGAGGCTCAAAGGTCTTCCTCACAATGTTTTTGTCATGGAATAGCTTGACCTTCTCTTTGTAAATTCTGGAGCTTTCATAAGACTCGCGTCTCATTTCATCAAGCTCATTCATTTGCAACATTCGCTGATGACCTGCTTTAGCCAAATTAAAATTAAGAGTTTTAATTGCCCAATATGCCCTGTGCTCCATTTCCACCGGCAAGTGACATGCCTTGCCATAAACCAACCTATATGGAGACATACCAAGAATGGTTTTAAAAGCAGTGCGGTATGCCCAAAGAGCATCGGTTAGTCGAAGAGACCAATCCTTGCGGTTCGGGTTAACCGTTTTTTCCAAAATGTGTTTTATCTCCTTATTGGCTAGTTCGGCTTGACCATTGGTCTGTGGGTGATATGCAGTGGACACCTTATGTGTGACTCCATACTTTTTAACCAAGTTTTCAAACGACCTATTGCAAAAATGGAGCCCACCATCACTAATGATTGCACGAGGCATCCCAAAACGAGAAAAAATGTGTTCTTTCAAAAATTTCAAAACCACCTTGTGGTCATTCGTTCTCGTTGGGATAGCCTCCACCCACTTTGAGACATAATCCACTGCCAATAAAATATACAAGTACCCACAAGAGGAGGGAAAAGGACCTATGAAGTCTATACCCCAACAGTCAAAAATTTCAATGATTAAAATGGGGGTAAGAGGCATCATGTTCCTTTTTGTAACACCTCCTAATTGTTGGCACCGAGCACAAGTTTTGCAAAATTCAAATGAGTCCTCAAACAGTGTGGGCCAATAAAAACCGGCTTGCAAAATCTTGTCAGCTGTTTTCCTTGCAGAAAAATGCCCTCCACAAGCTTCAGAATGACAGAAGGTCAGTACCCCAATTTGTTCGTCGTTAGGTACACACCTTCTCATCAACTGATCGGGGCAGTGTTTAAAGAGATAGGGATCATCAAAAAAATAATTTTTCACATCAACCAAAAATTTTCTCTTTTGTTGAGAAGTCCACCTGGATGAGATTTGTCCTGTCACAATATAATTCACAATGTCAGCATACCAAGGACAACTAACTAGAGCAAACAGTTGCTCATCAGGGAATGTATCACCTATGGGTAGGCCCTCATAAGCTGTCTCTAAAACCAAACGAGAGAGGTGATCCGCCACCTCATTCTCGACTCCCTTCTTGTCTTTTATGGTCAAATTAAACTCTTGACAAAGTAGGATCCACCTAATGAGACGGGGTTTTGTATCTTGCTTAGAGAGCAAGTACTTCAACGCTGCATGATCAGTGAAAATGACTATGGGAGACCCTACAATGTACGACCTGAACTTATCCAAGGCAAAGACCACAGCTAAGAACTCTTTCTCCGTAGTTGTGTAATTGGACTGGGCGGAATCTAGAGTCTTGCTGGCATAATAAATCACAAAAGGTTTCTTATCCTCTCTTTGCCCTAAGACAGCTCCTACGGCGTAATCACTAGCGTCACACATGATCTCAAAAGGAAGGTCCCATTTCGGAGGTCGCATGATAGGAGGTGCAATAAGCATACTTTTTAATTTTTCAAAAGCCTCCTCACATGCCTGTGACCATTCAAAAACAACATCCTTGGCAAGTAAATTGCACAAGGGACGGGATATAGCACTAAAATTCCTTATGAACCTCCTATAGAAACCTGCATGACCTAGGAAGGACCGTATGTCTTTAACACATTTGGGAGTGGGTAAATTAGAGATCAACTCGACTTTGGCCTTATCTACCTCTATGCCTTTCTTAGACACGATATGTCCCAACACTATCCCTTGTGTCACCATGAAGTGACATTTCTCCCAATTCAAGACTAGACTTTTCTCCTCACATCTCTCCAACACTTTCTCCAAATTTTCTAAGCATCCCTCAAAAGAATCTCCAAAGACGGAGAAATCATCCATAAAAATCTCCATGATCTTCTCTACCATGTCACTAAAAATACCCATCATGCACCGTTGAAAAGTCCCCGGTGCATTACATAATCCAAAGGGCATTTTCCGAAAGGCAAATGTGCCAAACGGACATGTGAAGGTGGTTTTCTCTTGGTCTTCTAAGGCCATTTCTATTTGATTGTACCCAGAGTACCCACCAAAAAAACAGTAAAACTCATGCCCTGCAACTCTCTCTAACATTTGGTCCACAAAAGGTAGAGGGAAATGGTCTTTCCTCGTGCCAGCATTTAGTTTCCTATAATCTATGCACACCCTCCAACCTGTAGTGACTCTAGTAGGTATGAGTTCATTTTGTTCATTTGCCACCACAGTGACCCCGGACTTTTTTGGAACAACTTGGGTAGGGCTCACCCACTTGCTATCCGCAATAGGGTAAATGACACCAACATCTAGGAGTTTCAACACCTCTTTCTTGACAACTTCCTTCATGACAGGATTTAACCTACGTTGTGGTTGCCTAGATGGTTTGACATCCTCCTCCAAGTAGATTCTATGAGTGCAAATCAAGGGGCTAATCCCTTTAATGTCCGCAATGGTCCATCCTATGGCGGTTTGGTGGGCCTTTAGAATTTCTATGAGTCTCACTTCTTGATCATGATTTAGGGAAGATGAAATGATCACAGGGAATGTCTCTTCACTTCCTAGGAAAGAGTATTTGAGATGTGAAGGTAAAGGCTTCAATTCTAACTTAGGTGGCTTCTCTATTGATGGCAAAACTTTCTCCTCAATTGGAGGCAACTCCTCGAATCTAGGTATCCACCCATTGGTTTCCATCACCTCACTATGCTCAAGGATGGAGTATAGAAACTCCATTTCAGGTGTGGCCACATCCTCAACAATCTTAGGGCTCACTAGACAAGACTCTAGAGGGTCATCACGTGAAAAATGATCAACATATTCCTGTACCACAGATTCTATCACATTCACCTCACAAATGTCTTCATCATCCCCTATTTCCTTGATAACATTGAAAATATTTAGGTTCACAGTTATGTTGCCAAAAGACAACGTCATCAACCCACCCCGACAATGTATAATGGCATTAGCAGTGGCCAAGAAAGGCCTGCCAAGAATCACTGGGAATTGGCTCCCTTGACTCACCACAGGTTGAGTATCTAGAACAACAAAATCTACAGGGAAATAGAACTTATCCACTTGTACTAGAACATCCTTCACAATACCTCGAGGAATCTTCACACTACGGTCTGCTAGCTGAAGGGTAATGGTGGTAGGCTCTAACTCTCTTAGCCCTAGCTCAACATACACCGAGTATGGCAACAAGTTCACACTAGCTCCCAAATCCACTAAAGCACGTCCCAACTTGGAGTTACCTACCACTATGGAAATGGTTGGGCTTCCTGGGTCTTTGTATTTTGGGGGTAAGTTATTCCTAATAAGAGAGGTGGATTGTTCAGTCATGAATGCATCATTGTGGACACCTAACTTCCTCTTCATTGTACACAAGTCTTTCAAAAATTTGGCATATGAGGGGATTTGTTTGATGGCATCCAACAAGGGAATGTTCACCTTAACCTGTTGAAAAGCTCAAAAATTTCGGCATGATTGTTCAATTTCTTTGGAATTCTCAACCTATGGGGATATGGAGCGGGAGGAGCATGTTTAGCTTTGTCTTTATCCAAATCCACATCAACAACATCGGCTTTAGGGACATTAGGCTCATCAATCACATCCTCATCCCTTTTTGATTCATTTTGTAAATCTTTTGAGATCTCTTTTGGAAGATCTTTGGGATGGATGGTTTTGTCAACTATTTTCCCACTCCTAAGAGTGGTGATGGCCTTGCATTGCTCAAAAGTCCCATCATTTTGACTTGAAGTCCCAACACTATTTTGACCTTGGGGGTTTTGAATTGGTTGAGAGGGAAATTTCCCTTTTTCTTGTTGAGAACTCCCCATAGAAGATGTCAATTTAGTGAGTTGAGACTTCACGTCACTAATAGCAGTTCGAAATTCATTGTTCATTGTTTGTTGGGATTGGACAAATTGGGCTACAATGTCCTCCAAATTTCTTTTGTGGGGTGGTTGGTAAGAGTGATGATTTTGATTTGCTTGAGAAAAAGGGGGAAAACCTTGATTAGGATTCGCAGAAAATCCTTGTGGCCCTTGATTTTGAAAAGTGGGGGCTTGATTTGCAAAACCTGGATTTGGATTTTGAAAATGATATCCTTGGTTTTGAAAAGTTGAGCTTTGCCCTTGAAAATTGGAACCTTGCCCTTGGTTAGAATAACCTTGATGGGCTTGAGCATTACCTTGATTTGATGAAGCATTCACCCCATCATTTTTCCAACTAAAGTTTGGATGCTTACCCCACCCCGAATTATAAGTGTCAGAATATGGATTGAAAGGCTTCCTAGGGGGGTTCAAAGCATGGACTTGCTCTTGGACGGCTCCTTTAATGGTAGGAAGGGTAGGACAATCTCTAGTGGAATGCACAGGATCCTCACAAATGAGGCATGGTTCCTCTACCCTAGGCACAACAGGTGTAGGAGGTACATTTGGCACCACAGGCACCGCAGTAACCTCGTTGACTTTCTGCATTTCTAGGGCCTCTAACTTCCTAGTTAAACTCGCCACCTTGGCTTGAAGTTCATCATGTTCCTTAAGTTGGAACTTTCCACCACTACTTGGGTTGCTAGCTTTCTTTGCAACATCGGGAGTTGTGTTAACCTCCCAGTTGCGCGCACTCTCTGACAACCTATCAAAATATGGGATTGCGTCCTCGGGGGATTTCTCAAAAAGTTCCCCACCACTCATCATTTGGAGGAATTGCTTAGTTTCACGGGTCAAACCATGGTAAAAGTACCCTACAAGTTGACCTACGTCTAGTCCATGATGGGGGATTGCATTTATCAAATCCTTGTACCTTTCCCAAGCACCGGCAAATGCCTCATTAGGTTCCTCAGTGAAATTTTGAATCATGCGCATCAACATGTTGGTTCTAGCGGGTGGGAAGAATTTTTCCAAAAAGATCTTTTGCAGTTGTTCCCAAGTGCGGATAGAATTAGGAGTCAAAGTATGAAACCATATTTTTGCCTTATCTTTTAGAGAAAATGGAAAAAGAGTAATGCAAATGATGTCAATAGGTGAGCCAGTTGACAAGAACGCACTACACACATCAGTAAAATCCCTCATAAAAGAATATGGCCTTTCAGAATCAAAGCCATGAAACTCAGGCAATAGTCGAATCATTTCAGGTTTTAGTACAAAACGACTGGCCTCTTGAGATGGGATTATACATGATGGAGTAGTGGTTCTGTGAGGGTTGAAGATCTCCCTCAAAGTCCTTCCCAAATTTACCATAAGGATATCGGGTTGTCTATTCTGCTGCCCATTTTGATTCACATTTTGTTGAAAATTTTGATTCATATTTCCCCCACCAGGTGCAGGGGTTGCAGGCGGAATGACATCATCCCTTCGCCCTTGAGGTTCATTTGGAAAGTCTTGATCATTTGCATTTCTTTGAAAATTTTGGTTTTGGTTGTGCTCCATTGATGGAGAGGATGGTTGAGCCAAGTTAGGTCTCAAATTTGGATTTTCAAGGTCTTGTTGTGACCAATTCCTTACAAGTCGGTTTCCCTCTCCACGAGTCCAAACCGACATGCAACAATTGTTCACAACAAGTTACACTACAAAGAATTTCTATACACTAAGAGTTAGGAAAAACTTACCGGATTCGCAATGCAATTGCGAATTACCACTAGCTCTTCCTTGGATCACTTCAAGATACGCGCCACTCCCCAGCAACGGCGCCAAAAATGCTTGTCAATTTCGGGTGTGCTCAATTACGTCCCAAGCGTAGGAACTCAATTATCGCCAAGCATAATAAAACTATGGGAATCCACAGGTCATTTCCACAGGGAGTGGGGACTACGAAGGATCCTTAGGCATTGAAACCCAACAAATGTGTACTTAAAGTAAATCATGGGGGTTTGTTGATTTGTTTGATTTGGTAACCGGTTGCAAAGGTAGTAAACACAAGTAAAACAAATGGTAGGATTCTAGGGTTTCCACTCATCCACAACTAGGTAACAAGCATCTCTCATTAATGGTCTCATCTAGGATCCATTGAAGAATGGTCTTT
>JAESVK010062106.1:0-19251 GCA_017140935.1 Hamamelis virginiana
CTGATAATTACCAGCTGATAGATATCGCTCATAATTCCTTGATTAACGAATTTTCTGAAAGTTTTCTAGCTTGAAGTCCACCACAAACCCATCTCCACAATTGAATTCTTAATTGAAGAACCAACAAGCTCACACTTGGGGAAAATTAATATCTGAGAGAGAACATAGCAGGTTCGAATCATTTTGGACAAGAAATAATTCTGCTGGCAGGATGCACTTGAGTTTTTATATGTTTTTATATGTCCCAAATCCATGAATTGGGATTTAAATTCAACAACAAAACAACCCAGCTGGCTTGTGTGTTCAATGTTCTTAGTTATTTACCCTGTAACTCTTTATGTTTTGTTTATATATATATACTAGTATTGACCCGCGCGATGCGCGGCAACCACAAATAGAATTATGAACAGTAAACTAATTAGCAAAGCAAAAAAATGAAAAGAAAATAATATATGTTTATTCTTTATCGAAGTACGGTACATAAAAATCAAATTCATTTTAGTGTAAAAACTTATAAAATTAATAAAGATTCATTAAATATTAACGTGAGGAAGGAATCCTATTAAATAAAGCACAACTAATTCAACTCTTCTTCAATTGCTTGCTCGCAATATTTGCCATATATCTGTAAAAAAAGAAAATTACAATTTTTAAATAAGTCATACATAATAATGAGGTAAAATAAATTTATTTATATTTATTTCATCGTATATTAAGAATCAAATACCTTGTGATTTTCATGCACATTGACAAGTACTTTTTTTTATGCTCGTGTTTACGACGCCTATAGAACTGCATATTAGAGTGTCAATTTATCAAGCAATATGATAAACTAATAATAGATGTTATAAAATATTTTCAAAATGTTACCTTCTTGATGTATGAGTACTCTTTATTTCTTTTTTTTCTTCAAAACATGCATTATGAACACGTTTTTTTCTTCAATACACACATTTTTCTTCGAAACAACTGTTGCTCTCACTGTATTTTTTTTCCTATGAAAAAATAAACAATTTTCAATCATGCATTATATGAATATGGTTATTATATATGAATTTCAATCTATATATATCTGCACTTACAACTCACGCTTGATTAATTTATTCAGTTATGTTTTATCAGCGTTTACTGCGTACTTCCATCCTGGACTGAAAATTTTAAAATGTCTAACCTGAATATTGAAAACATAAATATATATTAGCGACATGTTAAATGTGTAACAATTATATTCTGGTCGTATGGATCCTATGTATACCTTATTATCAGCAACAATTTGTCCAGGCAAAGGTTTCTGATCCTCAAACTTATCCCAAATAAAATGGCGAGGAATATTTTTGCCCATTCCTGTAATATATATGTTCTTGAATTGTAAAATAGACATTATGATTTGCATACCGTTCAAAACGCAATCAGATAGATAAATACAACATGTGGTAGCAAAAGACATATCAAATATACTTAATCATCATATTTTTCAATTTTTTTTTCTAACAAATGGTATTATAGAACTTCATTTCCCAAATATGACATAAATCACACGAGTTTAAAATGAATATAATAAAGATTTCATAGAACTGCATACTATAAAATAAACACAATAAAGACAAAAGAAATAATATTGTTATTGTTTAAGTGGAAAAAAAAACTTTAATTTGTATATAAATAGTATATATAATCTATTTCTTATGTTCTTGAATTGTAGATTAGAGTGGGAATTGCCATCTGCTAGCCCGGATCGTTTAATTCATATATAATCTACAAAAATAAATTTGAGTTAACAATAATGTTTATAATATGCCAATGTGGATGAAAAAATAAAGCCAAAGAAAATGGACACAATTAATTTCTTATTTACCTCATGCCAATAGAATAAATTTCAGTCTTTATCTTGATTTCCATTCTTCAAGTTCCGCTCCACTTCATCCAACGCCTGTGAAAAAATGATATCTTCTTCGATCTGATCTAAGTCTCTCATCAAAGTATTCACATTTAAACCTTTTGTTTTGAGCTTTTCTTTTATAACTTTTTTTGGCCATAAAGTCGGAAGCGTGCTAATTATTGCATGAACTAAGATAGCACGGTGTACATTAAAACCTCTATTCTTAAGCTCTTTGTATATATGTTTCTTTTTAAGAACATGATCTCGCACGACCGAATTTGGATCCATTACATCTTTCTCTGGTTGTATCCATAAAGGTTGCACATCGCGTTCCTCTTCTTCTAAGAGTTCCATAAGTTTTATAGAAGAGGTTGGTTTGAATTCTCTAATTATTTTTTCTTTCGCTAAATCCCAACATGGTGGTAATGTATTCAAAATTGCATCCATTAAGTACTGTTTACTAATCTTGTACCCATAATCCTGCAAATCCAAGACATATTGTATTTTTCTTAAGGCATGCTTATACACTGGAGTCCCCTCTTTTAGATACTTAGTTTCAATATTGTTGAATATTTTTTTCACCATTAGACGTTGGCTGCGACGACGTTTAATGGGAGGCCGTATTTTTGTCTGTCAAGTATATAAAACCAAAAAAAAAAAAAAAAAAAAAAAAAAACAGATAAACTCATGATGAAAAGATTAAGATAATTTAAATTTTGCACATCAATTTTCTATGATATTTGATAGGATGATAAGTTATCAAATCTTTCAACATGTTTATTATCTGTTAGAAAATAAAACTAAAAGTATTTTTCTCAACATAAATA
Source organism: Hamamelis virginiana (assembly GCA_017140935.1). Taxonomy (NCBI): domain Eukaryota; kingdom Viridiplantae; phylum Streptophyta; class Magnoliopsida; order Saxifragales; family Hamamelidaceae; genus Hamamelis; species Hamamelis virginiana. Next base: position 2,707 of record JAESVK010062106.1, read on the forward strand.
AACATAATTGATCCACTATGAATGATAAATAAAAAATATAATAAAGTGAAGACAAATTAACAAAGTGATTAGATTACAAAGTGAAAAATCATTTCTACTGGGGAATGTCATTAAAAACTTCTTTATAAACAACATTTTTCGTGAAGTCCTCCGGTAGACCTTCTCTATTCACTATCAAAACTTTCATGCCGAAGGAGAGGTAACACGGGATATTGCTTCATACAGCTGACCATGGATGAAAACCGTGTTAGGAAGATACAGTCCAACCTTTTTTAGAGTCTGTCCTTGACTCTTATTAATTGTCATAGCGAATGCCAATTTTACAGGGAATTGCCGTCTTTTCAACATAAATGGCCAGTGAGTGTCAGAAGGAGATAGCTCAATACGCGGAATAAGCACGGTCTCACCAGTATTAGAGCCTGTAATTGCCTTGGCTTCAATGACACGATCTCCCAACTTGTGAATGATTAATCGAGTTCCATTGCATAAGCCTATAGATTTGTTAATGTTTCTCAGAAGCACTATGGGAGCTCCAACTTTTAACTGCAAACAATGACTTAGAAGTCCTGGAAAATTTAAAGTGTTCAAAAGTTTTGGAGGATTCATGTTTTGTTCAAGGCTCCCATCCTCAGTTGGTGACAACCTATCTGCACTGTTATATGTACGAACATCTCCCGGAAGCATTGACAACATAATGAAATTCAATTCGTCAACATCGATGTTCTTAGGTGCAAGAATACTACGTTCCTTCATTTATGAACAGTCTGTGTACCTATTTTGAAGATTAGGATAAATTGCATCAATTAACCGATGCAAACTTTCCTTATCATTCTTAATGAGAAATTCTTTCGGAATTTGAATCCAATTAGGCTCGACATCTTCATTAAAAGACCTCGCCGGTGCCTTACCATCACCAACCCGCCTTATCCAATCAGCAAAATCTTGCAATTGAACCCGAGTGTGCTCGGATATATCTCTTGCCATCACCCGCATATTAATCATTAAATGCATAACTCGACAATTACTCCAAATTGGTATTGATTTCTTCAACGAAACTTCCATTGTTTCTTCCCGTCCACCTTTAGAGACAACAGGCAATATTTGTCTAAAATCACCCCCAGTACAAATAATTTTCCGCCAAAAACTTTATCACACTTTAGTAGGTCTCTAAACGTGCGATCGACAGCTTCAAATACATACCGACTCAACATTGGTGCTTCATCCCATATAATCAGGGAGGCCTCCTGAATCAATTCAGCTAACTCTGTTCTATGGTTAATGGAACAACATGATGTTTCATCCGGGTTTAAAGGAATCTTAAAACGTGAATGAGCAGTTCTACCACCCAGAAGAAGTAAAGCTGCAATATCCGACGAAGCAACCGGTATGACAATCTTTTCCTCTTATCTGAATTTTGCAATTAATGTCATCCACAAGTATGTCTTTCTAGTTCCACCGCTACCATAAACAAAGAATGGCCCCCCATTTTGCCTACTACGTGCATCCATTATGGCATTGAATATCCGCAACTGATCGCCATTCAAACCCGCATGTAGTGTTTCAAATAACTGACTTTCCGCGAGACTATCATAAACGAGTTCTTCCCTTACCAATCTATTTACAATACGATAGGCCATTTGGGTAGATCGTAAGGGCATAGGCGGAAACTCTCTTAGAGACCTACCATTTCTGTTTAGGATTTGCTCAATCTCAAGCAATCCTAAATTTTTCAATTCTTCTTCATCGAGATTTAGACCACTGTCACCCATTTGTCTCCTAACACTAGATTGGAAATCATCTGTAAGGTCTTTCCAATAATTGTCCCATAATTCAAGTGGGTTCGTGATCTCCGAGAACATCAACATCGAATGAAACATATTTCGAAGCAAAAATCCAGATGCCTAAGTTGATGCTTCCACCAGTGCTTCACTCCATTCGTTGTCATCATCAAGGAGTCCCAATGCCAAACACGCATCTTTAAAAGTTGGGTGTACAATTCCACTGACGGTTCTAACATCCTCATAACAGGTTGCACCTCGAACTTTATTAAGGAGCATGCGCAAATAATATCGTTCCCCAGAGTTTGGATGTGCAAAAGGTAACCTACCAATGCATTTCCGTTGCTTTCGCATTGTCCATTCTTTAATCCCACGATTCCATACCCATGAGGTAGGAAAATCAGCGTAGATCAACGCTCTTGCTTCTGGATACTTACTATTTGCTTCAAACCACTTCGTGAACATTGTATCCTCAACCCCTTGTCGATCATCAACCGACTCAACGTTATCCGTGTCACTGAAGACTACAAATTGTTCACCTGGCAGATGATATTGCAGCCGCTCAACTGATGGATACTGTTGCTGAAGTTCAAACTCAAATATCCTCCAACATGATTCGACTGCAGATACGTATCGACAATCAAGATACTATTTGACCTCATCAACCAGTACACAACGTTGTTGCCCATCATTAATTGGTGGCATCAAATTATCCTCTATAACAATCGTAGCACGATCAAGACCTTTATTGATATACTTGTACAGATACTTCACAATTTTACCCTGTACAACACGTTCCATATTTATATACGCATCGTACTTAACAATGAGATCACGATTGTAAGGAATGACCCATCTATTGTCGATAGTCCTTCCATTTACGATTGTTGTGGTCCCATTTCGACACCTATAGATCACAAAGCCATTTTTATCTATTGTTGTTTCATTATAGAACTTTTTTTGGATAGTTCTTTGAGCATTTTCCATTCACCATACATGGAGCATTAGGATTATCGACACCACATGGACCATGTATCATACATCTAGTCACTGTTTCATAAGCTAACGGATCAGTTCTCTCATCAGGAAGCTCAGCACAGATAACTTTATCGATGTCTTCACATGTAAGCGGCTTATCTTTGCTAACCAACGTCAACAGAATGTGGGCATGTGGCAGTCCTCGTTTTTGGAATTCGACAACGTGGATGTCTGCATTAGTAATTTATATTTTTACAGAAAACAATCAATGCATATATCTTGTTATTGCAACTAACAAATTAAATATAGATTAAATATTTATTTTTTAATACAAAATTACATGCAGCGACTTTTCCAAAAAAATATTTTTTTCTTAAAGTCATTCATCAAATTTCGTAACTTGATCCGAAAAACCCTTGCAACTATGTCAGATCTATCAGCACTATTTTGTCCGGGTAATATAGCAAGCTCAGTTTGAATTTCTTTCCAACTTGGATTACATGTGAATGTAATAAAGGAATCTGGAGGACCGAAGGATCGACATATTGCCATAGCATCCTGATAACGTTGAATCATGTTACGTGGACCCCCTGTAAAAGATGACGGCAAAACAAATCGCCTTCCTACTGCCGATGCATCAACATCGCCAGCAGTAACTGCATCCTCCAAACCCCTATATAAATTCGCTCGCAACTTGTTTTGGTTGAGCCTCAAATAAGTAAGTATGTGTTGTTCAATAGCAGCATAACAGTCAACCACGTATTTTTGGAACAAACACCCTCCCCTCAAAACAGTTTTTCCCTCATCCTCACAAAACTGTATTCTAAATGAAATAAACTGCCTCATTGACACCCCTTCATGAGCTTTTCTAGATCTAGGTGCAAATGGTATGCACCTACGCCATCCATCCGTCCCAAATGGAAAAAGCAGTGGATATTGTAGCGGCATGTAAGATGGATGCGTTTCATCAATCCTATTTAGAGTTCCGTCAGATTTACATACAACGATATCTCGATTTCCCACATTTGCGGTGCCATAACCTACAATCAACGCTGCAACCTCATTACATGTTGGTCTGATATACTGTCTTTCGCCTCTTGATTGTAGGATTCGAACGCTTAAATTTCGAACCTCGCTCCCAGACATCATATCACGAGCATTTCAAAAAATCTTCACATATGGGTTAATATCATTCAACATTGATTACAACCATTCTAACATAGAAGCATCGATTCCTGAAGCATGCTCCTCCCTTCTTATAGCATCGAGACGATTCTGAACTTCATGCTCCGTGTCATATATGTAAAGCTGAGTGAATTAAGGCTTTTTTCCAGGAAGTAGCGAACCTATTATGTGGGCATTTTCCCCGCTAATTCGAAAAACATACGGGCCTCTTCCATCCGATACGGAATGATCGACTTTTCCACCCACTGACGTGAAGGACATCATAGAGTTGTAAGCTCGTATATACTCCTTGAACCTCAAATCAGTCAAGTTTAATTCTAAAAACTCAGGGGTGGGTGGCAATAAGGGCAAGATCACTTGCCCACTTTGACAACAAAGACTAAATCTAGGGTTAGTCTCTGTGCTATTTTCAACCTTTTCTTCAATCCACATCAATGCCTTATAGTTGGGACATACAAATGTTCTAGAACCAAAACTCCAACGTTCTGAAATCTGTTGTCGTATCGGACGCACGATAGATGCAACAACTGAAATTAATAAAAGCAAAAATTTAGTGCCTAACATTTTAGTCACCTTAGTTATAGATAATGTTTAGATCTTTACCAATAGTTGCACCATTAGAGTGTTCAATTTGTATAGTTTCTCCACTTTGCAATCTGCTAGAGCGCCTTATCGTGCTTAATAAAGGCGTCGTACCTAAATGTACTTGAGTCGGGCAAGGATTGTGAAGATTGTTGTTGCTCGAAGATGGACATGCAATTGGTGGACAATTGTTGCTGGTATCTCCTTGTACGGATTCACTACGAAAGCGTTTGGAACGCATATAGACAGCCTTAAAATCCGTGCGTTCTTTTGTGCGGCACGTTTTCGAAGCACTGAATCTTCACGATATTTGTGACGTGAAAGTTTTAGAATAAATTCTATTTAAAAGAGATAGGGATTGCCTGCTTACTTGATACTGATGGCATGGTATTTATGGTACTATTCGTGGTGGAATTTCCCACAATAGTATTTTGTCGTAGTTGTTTGATGTGTAACTTTGACATTCTAACAGATTGAGCCTTTTTTTGTTCCATACGTTCTCTAGAACAAATTCAATAAAAAAATTATAGATCAAATGCAATAAAATTTAATTATTTTATCTCATTACTTTATTATTTCTAACTTTTTTTTTTTTTGTAATTGTACTTTTATAAATTTTACTAAATTTAAATAGTATCAGGTATACTATTTGTTCTTACAATAGTATCAGGTATAATACTACTTGCCTGATGTACCTAATTTATTTTTATATTTTTTTTACTCAAAAAAATGGTTCCTATTAGCTTTTCTTTCTATATGGTATTTTAAATATCTTATCTTATTATAGAACATTTTCTCCATTATAAATTTATTTCTTTGTGGAATGTATTTCTTTTAATTTCTTTTTTTACTATGTTAATATAAAATATTATGCCACTATAAATGTATTTTCTATGTGCTATTTTAATTTATTTTAAAATTTTCCAATAATGCAACTTACTTGATTTTCTCCCGTCTATTTAATAAGATATTTTCTCCCATCTCCTTAATATTTGTAATCATTTTAATGGATTTTACTTTTTAAATATAAAATACTATAGCACTGCCTAGGGTTTTCTGTGTGGAATTTTAATGTTCTCATTCATTTTACAATTTTTATTTGTATAGGGTATTAATATAATTAATTCTCTAAATTTAACAATATACATCATTCAATAAATTGTGAGAAGATCCCTTATGTACAAACAATTAAAATCACGTGCCATACATATAAAGAGTTTTATATTTACCAAAAGACATGAAAAAAATAATAAACGAAATTCAATAAAAATTAAATTTAAAAGCAATACAAAGAAAAATAAAAAACAAAACAAAATCAGATGCCACACATACAAAATAGAATCATAGCAAGAGCAGTAAAAAAATGATAAGCTAATTGAGATATGAAAAAATGATAAGCAAATTCAATACAATTAAAATTTTAAATTCCATACAAAAAAATCATATGCCATGCATATAAATGAGAGTTATACAAAGAGACATAAAAAAAAATGATACATTAAATTCAATAAAATTAACTTTTAAATACGTAAAAACTAAAAACTTACTGTTAGAGAACCTGTGCCAGCGACAGTAGGACTTCAATCCGTGCAATTTGCCAAAACAATCAAAATACTGAGATCAAAAGAGTTTTACAAAGAAATATGATTAAATTTCTATATTTTAGACTTTTGGAGTATTTATAAAAACACAAGGGAATATAATCTAAGGGAATAAAAAAATGCCAACCATGTTTTTGAAACAATTTGAAATGAGAGCATATAAAATACATAATAGATATTCTTTTATCAGTGTATATATGTATGCAATATGCACATACTATATAAGGAATGGACAATAAATTACAATAAATTTACTAATATTGTTTTTAATATTAGTAAAAACAATATTGTTTTTAATAAATTACAATAGTTAATTTAATTATATTTTATTATTTTCTCTATTAAGTCAGTTGCTTCTCATAAACAAACTTCCGCAAAATTAGTCCTATTAATTTAATTATATTTTATTATTTTCTCTCACCATTGAACTTAAAAAAAAAAATTATGTATATACATACTAATCTGTTACTTCAAAGTTAATTTAAAAGAGACTATCAATAAAAATTGTAAAAGTTAATTTTAATAGTTAACCATTAAAATTAGTTTGATTAAAATCTTTGTAAAAGAGCAGTAAAAAAGAGCACCCATAAATTTGTATTAATTTGACCTTAAAGTTAAAGTTAATCAAAATAATTTTTAAAAACAGAAGCCTCACACAAAGTTAATAAACCAAATTTTGGAAAATAAACTGAATAATATGAGATTTATGGGTGGTGAAAATTTAGAATTAATCGAAATAAATAAAACTGAATTTTTAATCAAAATAATTTTTGGAGCATCCATAAACTGAATTAAAGTTAATTTTAATGGTTAACAATTAAAATATGGGTCAACCTCCATAAATTTGTATTTTTATTATTTTGTCCCACCATTGAACTTTTTAAAATTAACTATTTTTTATTTATCATCTCTATAAATACAAATTTATGGGGAACAGTAAGAATCACAGAGCTTTAATTATAAATACACATAATCAGGATCTCAAGCTCTGATTTAGAAACTCAGAATTGATTAAAACAAATCTATACTGGGGTTACTAAACTTTGCTACCAATCTTTATGTCCTACACATGGCAATAGTCCCTATAAAGTATCACTGCACATGACAACACACCCTATAAAGTATCAATCTTAAAAGCTAATGGAGTATCAATACTACAAAGGATATATAATGAATGTGGTAGACACAATTAAGGGCCTACAATACTATAAAATGAAGCTAGTAAAATGTGAAAATCTAATATTCTGTAATCTTAAGAAAGGTGCAGCTACGAACCACCACAAGCTCCTATGCCATGCAGAGTCAACACCGCATCCAAAAAGTAGATTGCTGCCATTAAAACTCCAAGTGTTGCTATGCACTACTCAACATTTGGAAAAAGTATATCCTAGAAATCATATTGGGAAACTCCCAAATAATAATATGGGTGGAACCATGGAAACATCAGCCTCATTCAGCCAATGTTATATAAATCTTTCACTAGTAAAAAAAAAGAGAACCACATGAACATAAACTGAAACGAAAGAAAAAACATGAATTCCAGGATTATGTTATGGACATATTTTTTTGTCCTACGTGGCACTCCCACATCACTTCCTACTCTTCTCTAATTAGTTCATGCATATTTAAGAATTGATAAATAATTTAAATTAAGATAAGAATTAATTTCAAACCATAAGAGATAATGCATGCAAATTTAAATTAAGATAAGAATTCATCTCAAACTGATAAGAGACTCCACATCCATTAACCAAACAGCCCCTCCTCTCTCTTCACGCAACCAAGCAGCCCCTCCTTTTCTCTCTCCCTCCCCTGCCATGAGCAACCCTCCCCTGCCGTGAGCAACAGGCCTGACATTCACCACCATTGTACGTAAGTTCTCCTTCTTATACTTCTCTTCTTCTTATTCGATCTCTTTTTCTATAGTTCTGCTGATGCTTCCTCTCTTTCTTCTTCTTCTTCTCTTATTCTATGTCTTAGACCTATTAATTTCTACCAGTGATCACTTTTACCATTTAATCATGGTTGAGTTATGAAAAATCAAAAATATCTTTTTTGTGGAGTGGTTAATGCTACTAGGGCATACAGGTCTTAGACCTATTAATTACTGCCAGTAATCACTTTTACCTATTAATCGTGGTTGAATTATGAAAAATCAGATATGTCATTTTTTTTCCCTATCATTTTTTGGGTTAAAAATGTTGTTTTAAGGGTTGAATGATTAAATTGATCTCATTTTTTTCTATCAATTTTTGGGGTTCTTTATTTTGAGTTGGGAATAAAGCACGACTAATTTAACTCCTCTCTAATTGCTTGCCCACAATATTTACCATAAATCTGTAATTAAAAAAAATTACAATTTTTTAAATAAGTCATACATAATAACGCATTATGGTAGCCCTAAACACGCTGCAATGCTTTCCGTGTGTGCAGTGTTGCTCGAAATCATAGTTTTTGTCGGCTTGCGGGGCGGAACCATGATTTTTGTCAGCTCATGGGATCCTTCGCTTTTATAGGAATAGATAAGAGAAAGAGTTAGGATTACATCGTGATGAAATCTCCTCTAATGACCCAAAAAAATGATAATTAATTTTAAATTATTTTAGGGATGATAAGATGGTTGGTCAATACTAAACCTCTTAATTTTTATTGCAATTACTTTTAGTATGAAAATTTTGATACGTGAAGAAACAATTCGGACATATCTCTAAATAAATATGTGAACATATTAGGTATAATTGTTCAAAACTAATTTTAGATAAAATTAATCCAAACGGGACCTTAAAGCCCATTTGGATAACCCTTCAACTCTTTGTTTTTATTTTAAAAAGTAAAAAGTAAAAATTGTTACTATCTCAAATTTTAAAAGTAACCATTAATACAATGTACTATCCAAATTACAGCTTTCACTTTCTTACTTCAAATTAAAAGTTTATTTTAAAGGCGACAACTTATCTAAATGGGCTTAAATGAAACGTCATTTGCCTTGTATTTTTTAAATAACTTTACTTGGAAGCATGATGCGGCATTTCCATATCATTTAATTTGTGTAATGCAGAAAAATAGAAATTTTGTCATACCTTCTTGCCCGATGATTTTAAAAATATAGTTTAAGTACTCATTCATTTAACACTACTCTTCAACTAATATGTCATTTATTCTCAATTTCACATCTACTTTGGATCATTCTGCAAGTGTCTTAGTTAAATCTAGTTTTTGCATATATAGCATGGCATTTTTGGTGCTTCAATGGTGAAGCATATTTGGATTTCAGGTTGCAAATGCATTTTGACCACTACCACATCATTTTTATTTTCCATATATTTTCTTTCATTTTTCCTTCCAAAATCCTAGCCAACCAAACAGTAAATGGGGAAAATGAATATCTTTGGATAAAAATGCATTGATGCATTTTGAAATCCAAATATTTATATTTTATATTTTATTTATTTATTATTATTGTTATTATAATTTAAATGGTACTAAAGATGAAAGAATGGTAATTGATTGATGGAAAAAAAAAGGTAGTTAATGAGACAAAATGGGGACTGGAACATGGGAAAAAGATTATTGAATAAAAAAAAAATGGATATGACATCATTAGAGCAACTCATTCCACATCCACATCTATTTTCACTTTAGTGATCCAAAAATATATGGACATATATTACTAAAATTTGCAATTCACCATTGAAGATGCCCATATTTACTTTTTCTTTGGATCCCTTTAAAATCTCTCATTGACAACCCAGACCTCTAGCATGGCATTTTTGGTGCTTCAATGGTGAAGCATATTTGGATTTCAGGTTGCATAAATGCATTTTGACTACTACCACTACCACATCATTTTTATTTTCGATATATTTTCTTTCATTTTTCCTTCCAAAATCCAAGCCAACCAAACAGTAAATGGGGAAAATGAATATCTTTGGATAAAAATGCAATGATGCATTTTGAAATCCAAATATTTATATTTTTTATTTTATTTTATTTATTATTATTGTTATTATAATTTAAATGGTATTAAAGATGAAAGAATGGTAATTGATTGATGGAAAAAAAAAGGTAGTTAATGAGATAAAATGGGGATTGAATCCTCCATGTTATTGAATCCTCCATCCTCTAATGTCACTGTTAAGATAATCAGGCATGGTTATTAAGTCAAATCCTATCTTAACAAATTGTTATATATTCTACAAAATATAATTCTCAATAAGATGAACCTGATGAAACTCTTTCATAGTTCACCTATCACCATGGCCATGGATTTCAAACTGAGAATTATCTTTGTGAACGAACCCTGACATTCTCTCTCATCAAAGATGAAAGTGATGATTCCTTCTTGCGCACTCATTTATCTTCATACATAACCCTACTAGAGCCAATGAGTACTGATTACACCCTTACGAGATACTATCAAACTCAAGTGGCCTATGCATAAAATAACTATGGTGCCTCAGGTCTAAGGATTACCAAATTAATGGACGTAACATAAGAATATTCTTTTGACTTAAACTCCATAAGAATATTCATGCAGATCATGTTCAGTGTACATATTCTCTAATATGCACCCAGATTAACTATAGTGTCACTACACCGATATGAAAGACTACCTATCCTCCCATTGGAGCTAGTTTAAATTTGTACTACTCTTAATGGTTATAAATGTCCACTTTAATAAACCTATGAGTAGGAACTCTTTAGAATAAATGTGTATGAGAAATATGAGTCTCCATATCTCAACAACTTGAGATACATATTTCTCTTATCATTTATTCATGGACATTATCATATATATTTAAATATATACGACAAGTTGTACCTTCAAATTAATATAATATGAAATTGATATGCCCTTTAGGATTGGTTTTAGGGCATACCTCTAACAGTTCCTAATCTCTCTTTTCTTCATGTTCCTTCAGGAGACCAGAAACTAGCGGCCATCGGGGTACGTGTATCTAAATGGATAACATATCACGGCGTAGCATTGAACGTGACAACGGATCTAACTCCCTTTCAACAGATAGTTGATCGTGCAAAACAAGGGAGGTTATTCCTTGTATACAATCAAGATTTTAATTTATAAGTGAACTTGTGCTGTAACCTCAATCCGTTGAAAAAGAGATTTTTGCACGGGTGTCGATCCACGGGGACTAAAGGCTGAGTTATGAGAAACCAAGCAAGTTTAATTCTAGTTAACGAACAATCCTTGATTTGATGAGTGGTTGTTTAAACTAATGAAAATATAAAGCGTTTGATGAAAGAAGAAATTAATAGGGTCATATACTATAAGCCCCTTGGTAGAAACTGGTTATACTCGTAGACCCCTCAACAAAATACTGTTTTTGATAAATAAAATAAAATATAGAAAAAGACTAAATTGCCCATATTTAATCAGCTATTTGAAATGTAGAAGCTCTATTTTATGTTTCCAAAACAGAGCTTGCTGGATTTTGGGCGGTTTTCTCGTGCCAGAAATCAAGGGATTTTTGAATCACTTTCTTCATGCTCGTCTAACAATTTACATTGACCTTCCGGCGCCAGATTTCTCAGTCCATCCACCGTCGAGCATGAAGAAACCGACAAAAGTGGGCGTGAAAGGTAAAAATCTGACTTTTCATCCATTTAATATCTTTTTCTTGGTTTGTGAAACATTCTTCAAAATGGATTTGTGTATCTTTGCTGATTAAATGTGGATGAATGAAACAAACTTCAAAATTAGTGTTTTCTTGATGGTCGGATAAATGAAACCAAAGACGGGAAACAATTATGAGTTACAGAGATAAATTTATCTCTGCAACGCATCTAGCAAAAAATTGAAACCAAAGACGGGAAAAAATTGAAACACTTTCACTCATTTTATAAACTGAAAAAATTGAAAAATTGAATTGGTATTATATATATATATACTCTCTAACAGAAACAAAGACGGGAAACAATTATGAGTTACAGAGATAAATTTATCTCTGCAACGCATCTAGCAAAAATGAAACCAAATTTAACGTTGCAAAGATAAATTTATCTCTGCAACGCATCTAGCCATCATGAAACCAAATTTATCTCTGCAATGCATCTATCAAACTAGACTCAAATTTAGTTTCAAAAAAGTTTAATTAGAACATGATGAACAAAAATCTGTTTATCAAGAAAATGAAACCAAAAAGAGATGTCAAAGCAGCAGCCAAACAACTTTAAATGAACACAACCATACCTTCAACAACAGAAAGACACCAAGGTCGAAGAACTCAAGGTCGAATAACTCTGACCGGGAATCACAGAGTTGCTGATAAAGAAAATTGATTTTCGAATGATCTGGTGTTTATGATAAAATGATAAAGTTCATTCAAATTCAAAAATATTCCATTAATAAATACAGTTATATTTGTATTTCAAATCAATTTTGCATTATCTCTTCCATGAAATAAGGAAAAAGATTCATCAGATAATCACGTACAGCATAATGAAGCTAAAAGTCAGCAAGGGTAAAAACGACATTCACTAATTAAAATATGGATTTATTTTTAATCTAAAAGGGTTTACTGGGAAGGGATCTTATCTATTGGACCTATTGATAATAAAATCAATACTCAGGGTCCTCTTGATAATTTTCCCAAATTAATAAAATAAGCCTTGGGTATTTCGAATCCACTTAATCCGACATTTATCGTATGGTTGATTCGAATAAGGATTCACATTCGTTTATGATAATGATGATTTAAACTACAAGAACAAATCATCAAGAATATCATGCAAGTGCAAACTCAGAATGTCAAGCAGAGCATGCACAACCTATCCAAGCAAGGCACGAATGAACTGACTTCGCACAGGCATGTTCGAATATAACCATTGCACAACTTATGTAATTGAAATCACATAAAACAATTGCATATGATGAATATTTCATTAATAAAATGGATTGCATAACAAGCAATCTCCCAAAAGTTGTACAATCATCACAAACTATGTAAATATCCCTATACAAATAAAACCAAATAATAAACTATGGAAAAAGCTTCATCTAATACCCAAGTATGGAGTCTAGCTGCTCATGTTCGGAGTAGAATCGCCGGAGTTCTTCAATCCTTCCATGTGCATTCAAGAACCAAAGATAATGATGCGAGAGAAGAGAGAGAATCCAAGATAGGCTAGTGGTAAGTCTAGCTAACCCCAAACAACTCTAAAAGAATGCTTTTATATTATACAGAGACCTACTCTAATAAGAACTCTTCAAAAATACATCAAAAATCACTTAAAAAGTCGCGGGCACTCTTTCCTAGGTGTGCCATATCGATAGGCTCGGTGCCCCTATCGATAGGGCACCTTGCAGGTATGCAGAGAAGTCACCCGAGGAGACCTCCTATCGATAGGCTTTCAGCCCTATCTATAGGAGTTATAGCCCTATCGATAGGCTTGAGGCCCTATCAATAGGGGAAGCTTGTAGGAGCCACAATTCTGCAGAAATCTCATCCAAGGAGTGCTCCTATCGATAGGGGTGCCACCCTATCGATAGGCTTGGGGCTTTTTGCACTTTTTCTTGCATTTTAAGCTTCCGTCTTTGCTTCTAAACCACTTTAGCACTCCTCCATCATCTGATCAAATCCAATCATCTCTTTTCAGCTGCAGAAACTCCATATTTGGGCGAAACTAGCCTACAAAAGGCAAAAACACTAATAAGAACGAAACTTAACTAAATCAAAGCACTTACGATGCAAATTCCTCCGAAATCAGCCTCTAAATCCTGAAAAATGAAGCTTGATTGAGAAGCAATCAATAGTCCCATATGGGATACGGAATCGTCAGGTTGGAAGCATAAAGGGGTTACTTTGGGAATCTTTGCTTTCAACTAGATGTGGAACAGCTGATACACTCCACACTGATAATTACCAGCTGATAGATATCGCTCATAATTCCTTGATTAACGAATTTTCTGAAAGTTTTCTAGCTTGAAGTCCACCACAAACCCATCTCCACAATTGAATTCTTAATTGAAGAACCAACAAGCTCACACTTGGGGAAAATTAATATCTGAGAGAGAACATAGCAGGTTCGAATCATTTTGGACAAGAAATAATTCTGCTGGCAGGATGCACTTGAGTTTTTATATGTTTTTATATGTCCCAAATCCATGAATTGGGATTTAAATTCAACAACAAAACAACCCAGCTGGCTTGTGTGTTCAATGTTCTTAGTTATTTACCCTGTAACTCTTTATGTTTTGTTTATATATATATACTAGTATTGACCCGCGCGATGCGCGGCAACCACAAATAGAATTATGAACAGTAAACTAATTAGCAAAGCAAAAAAATGAAAAGAAAATAATATATGTTTATTCTTTATCGAAGTACGGTACATAAAAATCAAATTCATTTTAGTGTAAAAACTTATAAAATTAATAAAGATTCATTAAATATTAACGTGAGGAAGGAATCCTATTAAATAAAGCACAACTAATTCAACTCTTCTTCAATTGCTTGCTCGCAATATTTGCCATATATCTGTAAAAAAAGAAAATTACAATTTTTAAATAAGTCATACATAATAATGAGGTAAAATAAATTTATTTATATTTATTTCATCGTATATTAAGAATCAAATACCTTGTGATTTTCATGCACATTGACAAGTACTTTTTTTTATGCTCGTGTTTACGACGCCTATAGAACTGCATATTAGAGTGTCAATTTATCAAGCAATATGATAAACTAATAATAGATGTTATAAAATATTTTCAAAATGTTACCTTCTTGATGTATGAGTACTCTTTATTTCTTTTTTTTCTTCAAAACATGCATTATGAACACGTTTTTTTCTTCAATACACACATTTTTCTTCGAAACAACTGTTGCTCTCACTGTATTTTTTTTCCTATGAAAAAATAAACAATTTTCAATCATGCATTATATGAATATGGTTATTATATATGAATTTCAATCTATATATATCTGCACTTACAACTCACGCTTGATTAATTTATTCAGTTATGTTTTATCAGCGTTTACTGCGTACTTCCATCCTGGACTGAAAATTTTAAAATGTCTAACCTGAATATTGAAAACATAAATATATATTAGCGACATGTTAAATGTGTAACAATTATATTCTGGTCGTATGGATCCTATGTATACCTTATTATCAGCAACAATTTGTCCAGGCAAAGGTTTCTGATCCTCAAACTTATCCCAAATAAAATGGCGAGGAATATTTTTGCCCATTCCTGTAATATATATGTTCTTGAATTGTAAAATAGACATTATGATTTGCATACCGTTCAAAACGCAATCAGATAGATAAATACAACATGTGGTAGCAAAAGACATATCAAATATACTTAATCATCATATTTTTCAATTTTTTTTTCTAACAAATGGTATTATAGAACTTCATTTCCCAAATATGACATAAATCACACGAGTTTAAAATGAATATAATAAAGATTTCATAGAACTGCATACTATAAAATAAACACAATAAAGACAAAAGAAATAATATTGTTATTGTTTAAGTGGAAAAAAAAACTTTAATTTGTATATAAATAGTATATATAATCTATTTCTTATGTTCTTGAATTGTAGATTAGAGTGGGAATTGCCATCTGCTAGCCCGGATCGTTTAATTCATATATAATCTACAAAAATAAATTTGAGTTAACAATAATGTTTATAATATGCCAATGTGGATGAAAAAATAAAGCCAAAGAAAATGGACACAATTAATTTCTTATTTACCTCATGCCAATAGAATAAATTTCAGTCTTTATCTTGATTTCCATTCTTCAAGTTCCGCTCCACTTCATCCAACGCCTGTGAAAAAATGATATCTTCTTCGATCTGATCTAAGTCTCTCATCAAAGTATTCACATTTAAACCTTTTGTTTTGAGCTTTTCTTTTATAACTTTTTTTGGCCATAAAGTCGGAAGCGTGCTAATTATTGCATGAACTAAGATAGCACGGTGTACATTAAAACCTCTATTCTTAAGCTCTTTGTATATATGTTTCTTTTTAAGAACATGATCTCGCACGACCGAATTTGGATCCATTACATCTTTCTCTGGTTGTATCCATAAAGGTTGCACATCGCGTTCCTCTTCTTCTAAGAGTTCCATAAGTTTTATAGAAGAGGTTGGTTTGAATTCTCTAATTATTTTTTCTTTCGCTAAATCCCAACATGGTGGTAATGTATTCAAAATTGCATCCATTAAGTACTGTTTACTAATCTTGTACCCATAATCCTGCAAATCCAAGACATATTGTATTTTTCTTAAGGCATGCTTATACACTGGAGTCCCCTCTTTTAGATACTTAGTTTCAATATTGTTGAATATTTTTTTCACCATTAGACGTTGGCTGCGACGACGTTTAATGGGAGGCCGTATTTTTGTCTGTCAAGTATATAAAACCAAAAAAAAAAAAAAAAAAAA
>JAESVK010062109.1:0-16345 GCA_017140935.1 Hamamelis virginiana
AAACACACCTCTATGCTCACTTTCATCACACTAAACACAATGGAAGCTCTTAAGTTGATCGTCAACCTATTCGTAGCAAGAATGCGGGCAGAAGACAAGAAGGTGTTTGCACGGTTCGGCCTGACTTCGTGGTTCTTTCTCTGTCATGTGAAACTTGAAGACAAGCTTCTCAATTCTGTGATCCACTTCTGGGACTCTGATCTTCATGTATTTCGCTTCAACTGTGAAGAGGTATGTCCTTTATTTGAAGAGTTTTGTGCCTTGATGAATATCTCTGTTAATGGTCCCTTCATCTTTCCTACCATTCGTCGAGGTTATTTCCAAACCTTTTCTTCTCTTTTTGAACTCTTGCCTAGGGAAGCTTCTTCATATATCCATGAAAACTCCATTGATCTTCTCAAACTAGCTTCATTTTTCTTGAGGGAAGGGGGAAAACCACTAGCTCTTCATAGGCCTACCCAGTACGCATTCGCCTTATGCATAGTGGGTTGTTTTCTTGTTTCAAACGGAACCATTTTCATACCCATTGAAACATGTGAACTCATTCTGCCATTGTCGAAGTCTCATAACATCATCCCTCTGGTGCTAGCTGAAACTCTAAATGGGCTTGACCACTTCCACTCCAACTCTGCTTCTTGCATTAGGGGTAGCCCCATTCTTCTTCAGATGTGGTTGGTTGAGAGACTCAGGCTGATCACTCCTCTCGATGGGCCCAAACACTTGTCCCATACCTATTGTTTGCGTAAGCTTTTGTTTCTTGAGCGTCGCTCAATTCAGGACATGATCATCTTTTTCTCTTCTCTGACTTGGAGAGATATTCAGTGGCATGTGGCCATATGGGACTGTGGTGAAGAGTATGTACCACACACTTCAGGATATTGTCAGGTGAAGCTTATGGGCCTAAAGCATACATCATTTTACTGGGCTTCTCGTGTGCTTCGCCAGATGGGCCGTGCTCAAACAAACCTCCCTATCAAAGGGCATGTTCATGGGATAGAGATGGCTACTCCTTTGGTATCTTGGGCTATGAAGAAATGAGCTTCAGGCTTATGTTTGAGTCAGGTAGGGGATTGCAATGGGCCTTTTAGGCTTGATGGGGAATACCGGGCTTAGCTTAAATAAGACTTGGGTTCAAAGGTGCAGGCTATGAAGGATAAGGTTCGAAGCCTCGTTTATGGTTCTCGAGTTACAGCTCAGTCGACAGGTTCATCACTTCCACCAGAAGCGTCACGAGTTAGGACGACTAAAAGAAACAGGGGAAATGAGAATGAAGCCCAAGCCCGCAAAGCGAGAAGGACTTAGAGTAGATTAGGGATTTTCTTATTTTTTGAGCAATGTAGGATTTGAAGAAAGTAGGAAATATGGACACATATGGCATGTAATAAATCTTTCAAAAGGTTTCTACCCTTTATGGATGAATAACTATCAATTTTATTAAAATCTCAACAAATATCCCTTAATAATTACAATTGAACCAAACTCTTGGTGTTTTTACAAGAAATAGACCGTACCCAAGGTAACTTTATGGGCTGCCTACGTATCCCCGTCCTTGATGCAATGCTTTGTCACTTTTCTCTAACTTTTTGTGATATTTGGGGAATCAGGTCTTCGTAGTTCATGAATCAAATTGAAGAAGTCCATTTTTTTTTACTTGCTCTAACTTTTGCCTAAGCAGCCTTTTCAGGTTTTCTACTTAGCGAGATTGACTTTTTGATTTTTTTATTTTTTTATTTTTATTTGAATACCCTAACTTTTGCCTAGGCAGCCCTTTCGGGTTTTCTACCTAGCGGGTTCTTTTTATATATATATATATATATATGGTACTTCTTTAATTGATCCAAATTGGTAGGTTGAGAGAATTCATTCCCGTCAATATCTGCAATCTTCACGGCTCCGCCTGATAGTATTTCTCTGATGATGTAAGGGCTTACCCACGTGGGCTTGAATTTTCCTCGCGGGTCATGGATCGGTGCTCGGATCTCCTTTAGTACTAGATCTCATTTCTTCAAACCTCTATGCTTCACTTTTTTGCTAAACGCCTTGGTTATTCTTCTTTGATACCCCTGAATGTTGTACAGTGCCCTCAATCGCCTTTCATCTAGTAGAGCTAACTCTTCGTACCGGTTCCTTACCCATTCTACCTCCGCCAGTTGACTCTCCATGGAAATTCTTAACGACGGGACTTCTAACTCTATAGGCAATACCGCTTCCATTCCATATACGAGTGAAAAAAGTGTAGCCCCGATCGATGATCTAATGGAAGTACGATATCCCCACAGTGCTAGTGGTAATTTCTCATGCCAGTCATTGTAAGTCTCGGTGGTCTTTTTCAATATTGACTTGAGATTCGTATTTGCTGCCTCAACAGCTCCATTTGTCTGTGGTCTATAGGGAGATGAACGATGATGCTTGATACTATACTTTTGTAAGAGCGCTTCGGTTTCTTTTCGAAAATGCTGTCCATTGTCAGAGATGAACTCGTGGGGCACTCCATACCGATAGATGATATTATTCTGTATGAACTTCGCTACTTGCTTAGCATTCAATGTCTTGTAAGATCCAGCTTCTACCCATTTGGTGAAATAATCTATGGCGACCAGGATGTACTCGTGTCCGTTTGATGCTGCGGGGGTTACCTTGCCAATGATGTCAATGCCCCATGTTGCAAATGGCCATGGCGAAGACATGGTAATGAGTGGCATCGAGGGTTGATGTTTTCCACTTGCAAACACTTGACATTTATGACACTTCTTGACATGTAGATGGCAATCCCTCTCCATGGTTGACCAATAATACCCTAATCTTATGATCTTCTTAGCTAGCATGTATCTATTCATATGCGGAGCCCTAGCCCCTTCATGCACTTAGAACACTAACATTTCAGCTTCTTGTTCATTGACGCACAACAGATGCACTCCTTCGTGTAATCTCCGGTACAGCTTCCCCCACACAGAATATATTGACTGGTTAACCTTTTTATGGTCTTTCTGTCTACGGATGACGCCTCTTTTGGATATTCTCCTTTTTCTATAAACTGTTGGATGTCATAGTACCACGGCTTTCCATCATTCGGCTCCCCTTTTTGGATAACACAACAGTAGGCCGGTTTTTCTCGAGACTCAATAATGAGATGAGTTACACCTTCATCTTTAAGGATATCTACCATGGATGCTAGAGTGGCTAAGGCATCCGCAAACTTATTCTTTAACCTAGACAGATAAAAGAAGTCGATTCGACGGAATTCTTTCACCAAATTCTCTAAGTATTCATGGTAGGGTAACAATTTCTTATCCCGAGTCTTCCATTCTCCTCTAGTCTGACATATGATCAAGGCGGAATCCCCATATACTTCCAATTCTTCCACACTTAACTCCAAAGCAGCTTCCAATGCTAGGATACAGGCTTCATATTCGGCTATATTATTAGTAGCATCGAAGGATAACTTGACAGATAATGGTATAAAGTTATTCTCCGGTGTGACTAACAACACACCTATTCCACATCCTCTCTTATTATGAGCCCCATTGAAGAAAACTTTCCAAGGCTCTTTACTTACTTCTAGAATCTCTTCGTCGGGAAACTGGTACTCAGACGATCTTTCTACTGACGATGGATGCTCTGCTAGAAACTCTGCCACTGCGCTCCCTTTCACTGATTTCTGCACCACATATTGAATATCGAACTCTGATAATAGCAATAACCAACGGGCTGTCCTATAGGATAACACCGGCTTCTCCAATAAGTACTTCAGGGGGTCCATACGACTAATGAGTTGCACTTGAAAAGACAGCATGTAATGGCGGAGCTTTTGGGTAACCCACACCAATGCCACACATATCTTCTCTAATGCGTCGTATTTAACCTCATAGTCAGTCATCTTCTTACTCAAATAGTACACCGCATTCTCTTTTCGAGATTCTGGTAAATATTGAGCTAACATAGCTCCCATTGCAGTTTCAGTGAGTGCTAGATAAAGTAGCAAAGGCTCACCTTGCCTCGGGGGAACTAATATTGGTGGGTTACTCAAATATCTCTTGATGGTTTCAAAGGCCTCTTGGCATGCTTCATTCCACTTCGTGGGCACATCCTTTTTAAGGAGCTTAAAGATAGGCTCACAAATCATGGTCAGTTGTGCTATAAATCGACTTATAAACTGAACTTTGCCTAAGAATCCTCGAATCTCTTTTTCTGTCTTTGGCGGCTGCATCTCTGTGATGGCTTTAATCTTTCCTGGGTCGACCTCTATTCCTTTCTGAGTGATCATAAATCCCAACAACTTCCCCGCAGTTACTCCAAAAACGCACTTTTGAGGATTCAATCTTAGGTTATATTGCTTAATTCTTTGAAGGAACTTACTTAGAGCTTCAAAATGGCTTTCTCGATCCTTAGACTTTACGATCATATCATCAACATACACCTCCACTTCCTTATGAATCATATCATGCAATAAGGTGGTTGCTATTCTCTAATAGGTGGAACTAGCGTTCTTTAGACCAAAGGGCGTAACTCGATAACAGAAGGTCCCCCATTGAGTAATGAAAGAAGTTTTCTCCATATCTATAGGGGCCATCTTTATCTGGTTATAACCTGAGAACCCGTCCATGAAGGATAACAGAGCATGACTGGCAGTACTATCTACCAGGATATCTATGTGTGGCAACGGAAAATCATCTTTAGGGCATGTCTTGTTCAAATCCCGGAAGTCTACGCACATTCTAACCTTCCCATCCTTCTTAGGTATCGGCACAATGTTAGCTAACCACTCGGGGTGCTCTACTACTTGGAGAAATTCAGCGTTCATCTGCTTCACTACTTCATCCTTGATTTTCAGTGCCCACTCCGGCTTCATTCTCCTCAATTTCTGCTTAATTGGCTTAACCCCCAGATTAGTAGGGATAAAGTGTTGTACTATGTTGGTGTCAATCCCTGGCATATCCTTGTACGACCATGCAAATACTTCTATGTTTTCTCTCAACAATCCTACCAATTTTTCTTGTTCTAGTGGTGACAGAGTTGCTCCAATGTAAATTATTTTAGGCGATTCATCGGATCCTAAATTAACTGATATTAATTCATCCACATTAGGTCGAGCATGTTCCATTTCCCTTCGTTGTTCAAACTCAGGGGGAACATCCTCTCTAGGATCTATGTTCATGCCATACACACCCATAGAAGATAAAAGAGATAAGCTGTAAATGCAAAGAATGAAGAAAAATGAATACTTTATTAATCATGAAGAAAGAGGGATAACAAAAACTAAGCTATCATTCGCCTCTTAATAAAGGAGGGATGATTTTATTGAAAAATAGAAAAACGAAAGTCCTATTCTACAATCCTATAGAAAGAAAGTATAGAAATCCTACGAGCTATCATCTGATGGTAATGAATCTTCCACAACTGAGTCTTCAACTCGAGGCTCATACTCAAGGCTCCAGTTGGTCAATGGACTGATGGTATCTTCAATGAGGTGGATAGGATCGGGTTCATGAACATGCTCTTCGATGCAAGCGATCTCTTTGAACATAGCCCCTATGGCAACTTCATCGATGTGGTCGACCCAGTCAAACTCTGTACGCTCTTTGGCTGCGATGGTAGTTGGAGATAGAGGTAGTGGAGTACTAAAGAAGATTTCAAACCCAGGAACTCTAGCTTTCTGATCTTCAAGGTAAATGGGCTCGGGGAACCCACAATAAGGGAAATCATCCCCTTCTTTGACAAAAGCCCCATTCAAAGTGGGCCGGTAAGGTTTCAGAGTGAGGTTAGGGACTCGTCCCTCTTCTTTAGCCAACTGTCTTTCTTTTCTTTTCTGTGCCATCTCTTTTTGTCAACTTTGGTACTTTGATAGCCCAATCCGAAAGGGTAGATTGCTGAAGGATATTCGATAGAACTAGGCGTGCCTTGATGACGACGACCTAAGCCCATTCCTGGAAAGAAGCCCATATTTTTCATGATCTGACCCACTTGCATATTCCCATATGGACTGCAGTCTAGTACCATTTTCTCTTTACATCTTGGCTCAACCTCTACACATTGTATGTATTCAAAGCCTGTCAATGGTACTTCTTCGATTTCTGGTTTGATCTCACAGATAGGTACACAGGTAGGAGTGATCTCAGAATCTCCCTTCAATGTCACCACTGAGCCTTTGTAGGGGAACTTAACCTTTTGATGGAGGGAAGAAGGCATAGCCCCAATTGGATGGATCCAAGGCCTACCAAGTAGAAGATTGAAACAAGCAGGCACGTCTAGTACTTGGAAATCGACTTGGAATTCTATAGGCCCAATAGCTAGAGATAAAGTGACCAAGCCAACTACTTCTCTTCGAGTGTTGTCGTATGCTCTCACAGTTTGCCCTGACGGTTTGAATTCTGACGGTTCAATGCCCAAGGAAGGGGCGGTGCTGAGAGGACATACATTTAAGGCTGACCCATTATCTATCAACACTGTAGGAATTCTCTTGCCCATAGTATCCACCGTGACATACAAAGCTTGCAAATGATGAGGTCCTTTCTTCGGAAGGTCTGACTCTGTGAAGGATATTGACTGCCCATGCTGAACCGGACTGACCAGACTGATTAAACCCTCGGGTGAAGTATCGATGGGAATCTGAACTTGGTTGAGTAACCTGAGTACTGTCTGCCTGTGCTTTTGAGAAGCCATTAAAAGTCCCCAGATGGTGATATTGGATTGAGTACGCTTAAGCTGTTTCAATATCTCTTCCTCTTCCTCTTGAACTTCAGTGTGTTGAGATCTTTCTAACTCTCCCAAAGGATTGTCGGATTCCAAGTTGGCGGGCTTGAAATGACAACCTCCTCTAGTGACATGGTTAACATCTTCTTCATCACTGACCCAAATATCTGATATCTCCTCGGGTGTGCTCATCAAATCTACCCACTTTATAATATCAATCTCATTCTCTGACCCATCATCTATGGTAGACTCGGCAGAAGTTGAACTTGATCTGAAATACTGGGTGACCCATGGTTTCCTTGGAGAGACGGTTCGATGATGGGTGTCCCCATTCATATTGATGACCTTGGCTGTGAAATACTTCTTGAGGATACTCTGGCTAGCTTTCTCAAAACAGACGAGGTTTGGATTTTTGGGTTCAACCTGAGCCACAGGAACGTCTTCTTTAAGTGAGTCAAGGTTATCACCCCAACCAGAAGGAGCAATGGGTTTTTCAGAGGTGGGTTTTTCAAAGGTGGGCTTCTCCATCTTAGGGTAAAAGACATAGAAGTCGAACTTCCCACTAGGTTCCCCTAACAGGCCTACTTCGGGATCTCCGGCCTCATATCTTTTTCGCAACTCCAATTGGCTAGTTCCAGTCTTGGAAAAGGCTTTCTTGGCTCCAACCTTAGGTCTAATGGGTTCTCTCTTTGTCTCCTTAGCTTCATAAGAATCTTCAGGGCAGAGAACATAGAAACTAAACCTCCCATTTCTTTATGTCAACAAATCCACACAAGAATCTATAGCTTCAAACCTTTCTTTGAGAGCCCACTGACTAGTACTATTCTTTGACGACTGATCCACTTTGCGAGGCTCGGGAAGCCTATTTGAACTAAAACCCGGGAATGTATCTTTCTCAAACTGTCTCCATGAACGATAAAGCCCCCTTGGGCTAGTGAAGGGTTGAGGGATTTCAATCAGACCTCGATCAATGAACCCTTGTACTATATTCCGCAATGTATCACATGATTCCGTGTCATGGCTATAGGTGGCATGGTATTGGCAGTAAAACTTTTTGGGTCTTGGCTTGTACGGGGTAATGCGCCCACGAGCTTGATAGTGATGAAACAATTCAATCAAGGAAGTAGGGAATGAAGGGTGAGGGCGGATAGGCTCACAATGGACATAAGGGTCGGTATGGATAACATGGATATTTGCTGGTGGTGGGACTGCATGGGTAGGAAGTGGATTTTGGGTGACATTGGGTTGAGAAGGTGGGGAAATGGTTTTATTGTCTATGAGGTCTTGGATTTCATGGTGGAGACGAAAGCAACGATTGGTAATATGGCCTTTGGATTGATGGAAATGGCAGTATTCATTTTCATTGTAATTCTTGGGTAATGGGTTGGGTGTAGGTCTGGGTTCCAGAGGTTGGAGCAAGCCTCGAGCTTTTAACTTCTCGAAGACTTTTTCCAATGGCATATAGAGCTCGGTGAATTTTCTGGATGGTTTATTTCCTAAGGAAAAGGGTTGGGTAAATGGAGCAGGTTGAGATATGGCATTGACTTCGGTAGCCTTCCCATTGATGACAGGTCGGCGGTTCTTGTAGGGTTCATCGGTTCGGAGAGCTCCATCGGCTAGAGCGTCCTCCACTTGGGTACCAGCAGCGACTAGAGCTCAGAAATTTGGGAGATATTGGAAAAACATGTGCTTGTGATAGACTGGGAGCAAATTTTTCACTGTCATGCAGATTTGTTCTTCTTCCTCAGGGCGGTTAGCCATTTTAGAAGCCTTGGCTCTCCAGCGGGTGAGGAAGGCAGAGAAAGTTTCCCTTGATTCTTGCTTTGTAGTTTCCAAGTCCCTCCTAGTGACATCAATTTCTGTGTTATACCGGTAAAGATTGCTGAACTCAGTGCATACATCTTCCCATGTCTTCATTCTAGACTCATCTAGTGACAAAAACCATTTCAGAGCAGATCCAGCTAGTGTCTCATGGAACATTTGGGCTAGCAGGTCATCATCAGCCCCTCGTGGGTGCATGGCTCTCACGTACATCTTCAGATGGGTCTTAGGACAACCCATTCCATCAAACTTCTCTAACTCGGGCATTCTGAAATGAGTGGGCATACGGGCTTTAGGGAACAGTGATAATGACGACATGTCCACCAGATCATCAGACATCCTAATACCTTTCAAGGCTTTTTCCAGGGCTTCGACCTTGCTACTCAACATTATAAGCTCAGTGGAAAAGAAAGCAGGGGTCTTGGGCTTGGACTCTTTTTCCAGATCAACAGGTTGAACAAATTCTACACCTGGCCTAGTGGGCTCAACAAATATCTTTGGTCTAAGGAAACATTCCTCTTCATCAACATTCTGAAATAAGGGATTAGTATGGGCTCGCACCTTATCCTTGTCTTCTTTCTGGTGAACTAACTCTTGGACCACTTTTAAGAGTGCCTCGATCTTCTCATCAGTCTTCTTTCCACTAGTTCCAATGGCAATAGGGGTATGATCCTCGTTACTAGATATCTTTGAATCGACAGGTAAGCCCTTAAACAACCGACCTCTAGAATCACCCTCGCCAAGCCAGAATGCTGGGAAAGGGAAAAGATTTGAATCAACTAAGAGCTTCCAGTGTGAAAAGGGATGAATAAGGACAATCTCACATGTTTACAAAGATATGGGTCTAAGGCCCACACATCAATCTCACTCTTTCACATTCTATCTTATGAAAGTGAGCCTAAAGCCCCTGTAAGAATCTCATCAAAAACTCCTAAACTCACATCTCAATCTTATCACAGGCCTATACCTTTCATCCAAAGAGTATGGGCCTAAAGCCCACACTTCAAACTCACCTAAGGCCTATAAACGGACATCACTATTCGGACAGCATAACACTACCACGGGCCTAAGTCCAAGGATATGTAGGGTACTAAGCCCTCATTAAGTACCTTAACTCTTTAGAAACATTTCCTTTAAGAGTTTAAGGCATTTCATAAAGGTTTAGTCATACAGATCCAGGTCCTAATGAGTTCTACACACTTCACAGTCAAGGCTCAATACAAAACTGGGGGAAAATCCGGCAGCATAACATTTACAATAGTGTGTGATAGGCGATGTAGGGTATGTGTCCTAAAGACATTTTACATGGACTAATGCAAAGGGTAGGCATGAGTGTCCCTTACTCGCTCGGTCCAATCGATATACCTAACCACATGTGACATCAGGAATGCCGTGTAGGTCCAACAGTATGTGATTGGTCCGTTTGATATACCCGAGGGTACTTGGCAAGAAGGGTGATGGCTTTCGCATACATGGAACTCGAGAATCAAAGAAACTGGGCCCAGGGCTAGGCTCATCGTTGGCTATAGCATACAACGTCCTAATCATGCAGAGTCAATGCGCACACAATGCAGGAATTAAAGTCACACAGTCATACAAATGCAAGTGATTGATTTTATTTAAGAAATTGAAAAGCCCAAAAATAATTAATTGGAGTTTAGCCCTCGACATCCCCAGTGGAGTCGCCAGTCTGTGAACCAGCCAAACTAGATCGGGAGGCCTCTCGTTCACTCTTGGGGGTGTTTATCTTGAGTGGATTGTGGATGATGTTTATCCGTCTCGATTTATCCTTCTATATTATCCTTCTCTATTATCCACGTTTATCCTTCTCTATTATCCACTCAAGATAGGGTTTTTGAAAAAGGATAAGAGTTTGTAAAAACTAGGAGTCGCCACCTTATTTTTAGGAAACAAGGAAACCACAAAAAGAGTTTTTATTTTCAATAAAACATTGACCCCATATTTTGGAAAGCATGGTCTTTCGAATCAAAGTTGGATTCGGGGGCTAGGTTACGAAGTGAAAAGGTTCCAAGGAACTCCTTGTAGGCACCCACCTCGCCCTAATTAAAGGTCTCCTAATTAAGTTTGGGCTTTATCAAAATCTTTTCAAAACAATCCTAATATATCTAATCAACCACAAAATATGAATAATAATATATAATAATAATATATAGTACAAAAAAAGTATACAAGAAACCTAAGGATCTTAGGAGACTAGAAGTCAACCTAAGATTGGACTTGCGCCCTATTGACTGCCTACGTACCTTATCAATTGCTTGACAAAGATCAAAGTCCTCGTAGTTCGATTACATAGGACTCTCCTATTGTAATAAACCACATTATTGTAGATATTCTATCTTATCTTGGACTCTAGCTTCGAGAGTTTGAGTTTGATCAAAACACTTGTTATGAGAGATGGAATTTCATTCCATTTTGAATTCTTTCAAAATCACTTTTTAGAATTATACTCGAAGTAGAATCCTAGGTAAATTAGAACTCTATTCTTATTGTAATTCTTACAACAAAGAAGAGTCCTAAGTGGGATCAAGTGACCTCCCCTAATCCTAGGGTTTCTAGCTAATCCTAGGTCAGTCTAAATACCTAAAACACTATGATATGCATGCTGGAATTTCTGGAAAATAAATAAAAAACATAATCAAGAGTGCAAATAATGCATGAAAATGTCCTAAATGCAAATCTAAGTTAGCTATGTGAACCTAGGCATGTTTCTATGTTGATTTTGGCCTAAAAAAGTGAGTTTTGATCCACTTTAAGGTCACTTTAAATCCATGGACAGATTTGAAAGTAATCAAAAAGTGGGTTTAAAACCCATAAAATAAATAAATAAAAGAAGTGTAAATGGCCTAATATGCAATCTAGTATGATATATCAAAATAATCATGCATCTTGCTTGAAAACAATCAATTTTATCACAAGGGAAGGGACTTACCTTTGCTCGCTCCCTCGATTACAATTCATATAGCATTCCAATCAAGACACAATTAAAATAATGATACAAATCTAACCACTAACTATTAATATGCAACCTTTACTTTTATCCTAACATGGTAACAATATGCAAAATGACTCAAAGAGATGGACTAATATGCTTTCCTAAGAAAAACATGCATAATCCTAACTTCCTAGCATATGTTCTAGACATGAAATAAATCTCAAATATCTAATCCTAACATGGTATGATCAAAGAAGAGTGGAAGAAGAAGAGTAGAAGAAAAGAGGGAGAAATATGCATGCATAAAACTAATTCCTATCATGCAAAAAGAAAACTATTTTAATAAACTAATCCCTATTATTCATATTAAGGGAACAATAAACTAACCTATCATGCATACTAAAGAACTAAATCCTATGCAAACTAAAGCAATAAAAAGAACAATAAAAGAAAAAAAAGAAGAAGAAAACTCTACTAACCTCTTTCTCTGCCTCCTTGCTTCAAGCCAGAACCTCAAGCTCCAAGGACTCCAAGGACCTCAAGGACTTTAAAACTTAAGCTAGAGTGCTATGGGGGAAGCTTGTGCAATTGCTCAAGCCTCTACTCTCCAAGCTAGCTCTCTAAAGCTTTTTTCTGTGTGTTGAAACTGATTCCAGGGCCCTCTATTTATAGGGAGGCCTGAGTTTGATCAATGGCTGAGTTTTCATCTTTTAGAAATGATCCAAGGGCTCAAAACCAGCCTTCCAAGGTGTCATACTCATCCAAAAGTCCCCATGGCCGAACTAGACACACGGCAGGGCTTGGAAGAGTCCCGGGCAGAAAAATCACTCAAAATTGTCAGTTATTGGCTAAGAGGATCGACAACCATCCACCCTAGGATGGTTGGCCGTCCCTCATGGACGGTTGGCCATCCCTCATGGACGGTTGGCCGTCCCTAAGTGGTCAGCCATCGATCCCCCATCTCCAAAAATGCCCTATGTGGGTCTATCTCAGCCCGTTTCGTCCCGGTTTCGGCTTTTTTCTGCTTTTCAGGCCCGTTTTAAGTCCAAATTTGACGATTCAAGCGCCGAAACGATCGTGATTCGATTTTCCATGTTTTAAGAAGTATTTGAAGTGAAAATACATTGACCAAGGTCAAAGGTTTAGGGAAAAGACGACCGATTAGCTGTTTAGGGCCTGCCGGGCCCAAATTAGGGTTTTGAAATTTGCTAACCGATTGCTTTCGAAATCATTTCTTCTTCTTGAAAAAAGTTTTAAAATGTTTTAGGAAAGTATTTTGAAGCCTTTGAAGGCTTTAGTTTGGTAAAAATATTGAATCCCGGTTGCTTCTGGTCAAAACCCTAATCTGGGCTTGAAAGGGCCTTTTGAACCTTAAGAGCCAATCATGAGCCAGAAGGCTCCACAGACCTTGCCACTGATCCACTTAGCTACCAAACACATTTTACATATCTATGCCAAAGTCTCGAGACCATTCGAGACAAGATCGACAGTCATTCAGGGCTTTTGTGATTCAAAGGACAAAACTGCCCTTTAGTCACAAAAGGCCTTATTTTCTATCAAGCCTAGATCAGAATGCCATGGAATTTTGCAGAGGTATTCCTAGACTCTCTAAAAACCTAATGCAACAAGAATCGACTCAATTTGACCTAAAATCACACATGTGATAATGACATCCATCTAACTACCCACAAGGTTAAAACTGGGAATTTAGGGTTTTGATACCCTATTTCACCTCAAATCAAAGGCAACCATTTATGACCATACTCATGGTCAAAAATGGATGTCTACAGAAGCCCCTCGTTGATGTTCATGGCTTCACCAGTGAATATCAACGAAATAAAAAGACATCCCATTTTTGCCACAACAAAAGAGGGATAATCGAACCAATTACTTAACTATCATAATCATCTTGAAAGCTTCGCTTCAAATTCTCTCTACCTTCTAGTTATCTCAGGGATTTTCAATCCTTTTGGAAATTGTATTTCTAATTATCATAAAAAATTTGGGAGTCTTCGACTCATTACTAGAAATTTCATTTCTAGTCAACTGAAGGATTTTCAATCCTTTTGGAAATTGCATTTCCAATTATCATAAAAATTTGGGAGTCTTCGACTCATTACTAGAAATTTCATTTCTAGTCAACATAAGGATTTTCAATCCTTTTGGAAATTGCATTTCCAATTATCATATCATATTTTAATATCACCCTTAAATCATCCTTGTATACTTCATCAATACTTCATGGTTTCAAGGTTTTGGTCCTCGAAAATGGGCTTTTCTCATTAGCCCTTCCCTTCATGGGTTCACTCACCTCTATAATTCCCTTCATGGTCTCATAAGCTCATCATATCAAATGTATTCATAATCATTTCATGATTACAAACTTATTTACATAATCTTTTCACTCATTCATCTCATGGTTTTCAACCAAAAATTCATCATTTCATGTGAATTTTCCTATTCACAATTGCTCAATTCTCACTTTGGTATGCACCAAATCTTCTTTATTTCTTATCAATTCATCAAATATCATTCAATCTCAATCAAATGTATTTTCCTAAATCAAAAATTGAAAGGAAATGAGTCAAAACAGGTAACTTTCACTCCACTCTTTCAATCACCAACAATTTCATTCTTCACCAATCTCACCCAAACTTTGGGTTTGCAGGCTTCGAGCCAGCCTTCACTGGAACGCCATGGATCGAGAGGGGGTCATGAGGCATCGGGTTCACGAGGAATGAGGAAATCATCCCGGCAGAGATGATTTTGTATTATTAGGCCTATAGGAGGCCTGCTTAGGGTTTTTAATGTAACTTTTTCTCTATGTATGCACTAAAAACCCTGATTAGTATGTAATTATATCCTAATGAGAATAAAAATATGTTTCAATTGCTTTTTTGGTTCAATTTTAACCCGAAAATAGGTCAAAACTGACGAAAATTGAGCGATAAGTCAAACCGTGCGTCAAAAAGTCTCGAAAAAGTCAAAATTAGGCAAAATTTGGGATCAGGGATGGATGACCATCCCTCCATGGACGGTTGGCCGTCCTTTGGGGGATGGTCATCGACCCTGGTTCTCATTTTTTGATTATTTTGACTTTTTTTGAGTTTTTGAGTATTCTACTTCGCCTCTAACTCGATTTCTTTGCCAAAAAGCTATAGAAACACACCTCTATGCTCACTTTCATCACACTAAACACAATGGAAGCTCTTAAGTTGATCGTCAACCTATTCGTAGCAAGAATGCGGGCAGAAGACAAGAAGGTGTTTGCACGGTTCGGCCTGACTTCGTGGTTCTTTCTCTGTCATGTGAAACTTGAAGACAAGCTTCTCAATTCTGTGATCCACTTCTGGGACTCTGATCTTCATGTATTTCGCTTCAACTGTGAAGAGGTATGTCCTTTATTTGAAGAGTTTTGTGCCTTGATGAATATCTCTGTTAATGGTCCCTTCATCTTTCCTACCATTCGTCGAGGTTATTTCCAAACCTTTTCTTCTCTTTTTGAACTCTTGCCTAGGGAAGCTTCTTCATATATCCATGAAAACTCCATTGATCTTCTCAAACTAGCTTCATTTTTCTTGAGGGAAGGGGGAAAACCACTAGCTCTTCATAGGCCTACCCAGTACGCATTCGCCTTATGCATAGTGGGTTGTTTTCTTGTTTCAAACGGAACCATTTTCATACCCATTGAAACATGTGAACTCATTCTGCCATTGTCGAAGTCTCATAACATCATCCCTCTGGTGCTAGCTGAAACTCTAAATGGGCTTGACCACTTCCACTCCAACTCTGCTTCTTGCATTAGGGGTAGCCCCATTCTTCTTCAGATGTGGTTGGTTGAGAGACTCAGGCTGATCACTCCTCTCGATGGGCCCAAACACTTGTCCCATACCTATTGTTTGCGTAAGCTTTTGTTTCTTGAGCGTCGCTCAATTCAGGACATGATCATCTTTTTCTCTTCTCTGACTTGGAGAGATATTCAGTGGCATGTGGCCATATGGGACTGTGGTGAAGAGTATGTACCACACACTTCAGGATATTGTCAGGTGAAGCTTATGGGCCTAAAGCATACATCATTTTACTGGGCTTCTCGTGTGCTTCGCCAGATGGGCCGTGCTCAAACAAACCTCCCTATCAAAGGGCATGTTCATGGGATAGAGATGGCTACTCCTTTGGTATCTTGGGCTATGAAGAAATGAGCTTCAGGCTTATGTTTGAGTCAGGTAGGGGATTGCAATGGGCCTTTTAGGCTTGATGGGGAATACCGGGCTTAGCTTAAATAAGACTTGGGTTCAAAGGTGCAGGCTATGAAGGATAAGGTTCGAAGCCTCGTTTATGGTTCTCGAGTTACAGCTCAGTCGACAGGTTCATCACTTCCACCAGAAGCGTCACGAGTTAGGACGACTAAAAGAAACAGGGGAAATGAGAATGAAGCCCAAGCCCGCAAAGCGAGAAGGACTTAGAGTAGATTAGGGATTTTCTTATTTTTTGAGCAATGTAGGATTTGAAGAAAGTAGGAAATATGGACACATATGGCATGTAATAAATCTTTCAAAAGGTTTCTACCCTTTATGGATGAATAACTATCAATTTTATTAAAATCTCAACAAATATCCCTTAATAATTACAATTGAACCAAACTCTTGGTGTTTTTACAAGAAATAGACCGTACCCAAGGTAACTTTATGGGCTGCCTACGTATCCCCGTCCTTGATGCAATGCTTTGTCACTTTTCTCTAACTTTTTGTGATATTTGGGGAATCAGGTCTTCGTAGTTCATGAATCAAATTGAAGAAGTCCATTTTTTTTTACTTGCTCTAACTTTTGCCTAAGCAGCCTTTTCAGGTTTTCTACTTAGCGAGATTGACTTTTTGATTTTTT
>JAESVK010062111.1:5109-23328 GCA_017140935.1 Hamamelis virginiana
TCACATGTGTACTTTCTTCAATGCTTTCGTAGTTTCCTGCTAGTTAAATGGCCTGCATTTTTTAGTTCTATGTCAGAGTAGATCCAGAGTAATTATCACTTACGTTTAGTAAATTCCTTTCAATAACCTTTTTCGTAATGCTTCATCTGTATTGTCTTGCGGTACGCTCAGTAACTATTATTTCTATGTTGCCAGATATTGTCAAGGCCATTATTAGTCCTTTCAATTGCAACGGGTTTCCATGATCAATTTGAGTGTGGCGATGAAAACTCAGATAGTATCAGTGACTCACCTGTTGTCGATGATTCCAGTGAATTTTCAGAACCACATTCAGAGCTACCTTCTGTACAGCCCACTCTGGATACCAGGTAAAAAGGGATGAAGGTTTTTCTTTTTCTTTTTTTTCCTTCTTTTTTTTTTTTGTGTGTGTGTGTGTGTGTGTGTGTGTGTGTGTGTGGGGTTGGGAAGAGGAGGGGGGGTGGGGGAAGCAGAGACATTGCTGTGCTTGCATTTTAGACTTTATTTGGCTATAGACATTCATGTCGCAAGTCATTTTGTTTCAAAGTCACTATGGTGGATACCTTGTACCTGTGTTGCATGGATGATTTTCTTCATGGATTTTATGTAGGTTTATTAGTTGCAGCTTGCAAGCTAAATTCTTTTCAAAGAATGGATTAAGCAGATCTTATAATTAAGCCATGTCTCTATTTTTTATTTTTATTTTTTTTTCTGATCAATTAATTTCTAAATGGCATCTTTAATGCGAGCTAAGGAACTAATCAAAATTGAGATTTTTTTTTATGAGATCATATAAACCGATTGATTGTTTAGGTTATCTTTATGATTATCAGCTTAACCTTAAATAATGTCATTGCAGTTTTCTATGAAGTTTTCATGTTACTGGTTCTGGGTAGAATTTTGGGTGTCTATCATGAGTTCTCTTTCCTAGCTAGTTACTTTTACTTTCTCGTGTGTTTTGCAGGATCTGTGATGAAGCTCTTGAAAGTCTAGCATCTGAAAATTGGTTGCTACAACTCTATAAAGAGCTGGAAAATCAGGGAATTAGATTACCAGAAAGGTGATTCAAAGAATATAATGTGTCAAGGATTGTCAGGCAATGAACATAATAATTTCAATCTTTATTTACTATAGTAAGGATGTAGTGAAAGTCTTGTAACATGGTACTCTCAATGAATAAACGATTGAAAAATTGCTTATATTTCATTTAAATTCTTGTAATAAAAATTGGGTATATAATATTTGATGGACTTTTTTCTATTTGGCATTTATATAGAATCAAGATTGTTTTTATAAGCAGGAGTGAACTTATAATTTTATTTTCAGCTGTATAACCTTGTTAAATTTTCCCCTATTATGCTCCTTTACCTTTAAAAATCTCTTATGCATCATCATTCAGGTGTGTACATGTCTTAAAATATTTCTAGATGCATAAGAGGGATTCCGGTAGTGAATGTGCAGTTTGGTATTCCGCTTTATATTTTCTAGTTGTTATATTTAATTTTAAATTCGTTGGCTTCTCTTGTTGCAGCGGAGCATGACATAATAGTGTTTATGCAGAATTAATGAGGATGAGCTCCGTAGATTTTATACTGCTGCAAATGGTGACTTTTCATGTCTGCTATCATCCATTAAGAAGACAATTCGTTGGAGGGAAACTTATGGAATTCTTTCACAAGAGGAACTCGAGATGTGGTCAACTATGGTATTCTGGCATGGATTTGATGTGGAGCACCGACCTTGCCTTTTTGTACGCCTTGGGCTAGCTTGCTCGAGCATGTCATCTGATGACAGGCCTCGCTTTGCTCAGGCAGTTGGTATGTTCCTTAGCCTTCTTACTTAAGTTTTGGCCTTCTTACCATATAGTTGTAAGGGTTGCTTTCATCTGAAAAATAAGGCTTTGTCTTCAAAAAATTACATTATAAGTATGTCTGTTTTTCTGATCTATTTTGTATCCAATTCCTATTTTAAATTGGACAAAAATAATTAATTTCTTTATCCAACAAATGGTCAATGTCTTCAAGCCATTTTGCTCATAAATTTCATCTATCAATTAATTGTCTTCAAGCCATTTTGCTCATAAATTTCATCTATCAATTAATTGTCTTCAAGCTGCTTTGCTGATTCAGCGCCAAATTGTGCAATGCCACCTGCTATCTTCTTCTTCTTGTTCTTCTATATATATTTTTTTCCTTATTAAGTGTCGGTGTTTAATGAGGAACTCAAACTGAGCAGATAACATTGTCTTCATTAGCAATATGGGTTTAAGTTTCAAAGTGACTTAACAACTTTGTATCCTCAAGAGTACTTGATTATATTATTTCAGTTATTTTACTTGTGTCACTTTTCTATATGACATTTTGAAGCATGTTTAATCAATGAATGTTTTCAACTGCAGTATCTCAAGTAGAGCATGGGGTGCTGCATTTAGTTGATGCAGAAAATCCTCAAATTACAGTGTTTGTGGATTGTGAAGGGTTGTCTCCATTGAGGTTTCCCATGCAAATGATGAGATCCTGTTCTGCTCTTCTGCAAGATCACTTCCCAAACCGACTGGGCTGTTTGTTTGTTATACGGCTTCCTCCAGTTGTTCGAGTTATCGCTCAAACTTTAATTCAAGTAAGCTGCTTACTCTGGTTACTAGCACAAAGGTACTCGTGTTATTACAAATATTGATCTGATTCCAGGCCTCCCATCTGCTAGAAGCTTGGATATCTTTCTTATATGTACAAACATGGATCTGTGGCCATTTCTCAGGTTCTGAAGCCCATGACTCGGCGAAAGTTGAAAATTGAAGGGGAGGCATACCAAAAGATTCTCTCCGAGTACCTTCAGACACTCCCA
The DNA here is from genome assembly GCA_017140935.1 of Hamamelis virginiana. NCBI lineage: Eukaryota > Viridiplantae > Streptophyta > Magnoliopsida > Saxifragales > Hamamelidaceae > Hamamelis > Hamamelis virginiana. The sequence continues at coordinate 7,972 of JAESVK010062111.1, forward strand.
TCATATCTTGGTGGCAAATGCACTTGCACAAAATGTTCAACAATCATCCACTGTGATATGCAGCAGCCTCATGCTAATGGGGAGACCAACAACATAGAGCCAATTGCAGATATCAGTGATGATGAGGATCTGCTCTCGTCTTATCAAACCTATCAGATGGATACTGACATGAATGTCGACTACAACCAGGTGTTGAGAACTGGCATTATAAGCATCCTCATGTTGTGGGTTTTCATCTGTCTTATTGCAGGATTATATGATCCAGAAAGCCGTCAGTTTTTACCCCCATAAGGTAAGAGTGAACCAATCAGCCCATTTCATTTCTCTTGGCTCTTTTTTCTTCTATTAGGTTGCCTATGTGTGTTATACAATCTGCTTTTGACATCATATTGGTCCCTATTAAACAATTTTTATTTTATGCCAGTTGTTCTAACTAATTTTAATCCATATTACAATTTAATTAATTCTTATTACCTAATAATTTTTATTTCTCAAAATCGTAACACAAACTTTTGTGTTTTATTTTTTATTTTTCGCTCTGGTTTTCAGGGTTTTGGCTTTGGATTTTAGGATGGCATGGCATGGCTTAGCTATTAGGTGTATGTAGATGCTGAATACAAATTATCCAGTTAGAATATTGTTCAATGTCAGATTATTAGTGGAATATAATGATGTAATCCAAGTTCCTGGAGGCATCATCCAAGTTCCTGGAGGCGATGCCCGAGAGCCGCAAAACTATCATTTTAAAGTGGTAACAGAAAGGCAACTTTTGAATTGTGCTATAAAAATACAAGTCTGGATTTGCCCTCCCAATTCATTGGAACAAGAAGCGCTGGAGGATTAAGTCCTAAAGCATGGAAGAGACATTAAGAATAGATGCAATATCCTGTGTAATAGGTTCTGGTCATTAAGAGTGTAATATTATGCATTATATGTCATAGGTGGATTAAGATTTTTGCTCATCAGGTGTTGTATGAGTATCCTCTTCAAGAATTTGGTCGTACCAATTCCTAAACAACTTTAATGGTGGATTGGTAGTGTCACCATCTGCATATCTACGTGCGGACATATATCCTGATTCAAATCATCGGAGATAATATAAGGTACACCTGATGTATTTTTGCAGCAGGTGACCTCCTTATGGTATGGCAAGTTGCAAATCAATTTTTGAAAGACTGACCATCGGATTAGATACTGCACTTATGTTTGTCATGTCTATCAAAAATCACAGTGGTCCAACAAGCCACTATGAAAAAAATGGTGGCATTTTAAAGAACAAAAAAGTATTTTACAATGACATTTTTAAAAACTTGACCGTAGCATCACTGTGATTTTTGGTAGGCATGAGGTAGGCATGACAAACAAAGACGTGGTGAAAATCAGACTTAGGCCTCTTGGAAATAAGGGTTTTTTTCCTTTTTTTTTTTCTTTACTTTTCTTTCAAATTTTCAAAAACATTCATTATTATTTTTATTTATAAATCTACTCCTATTTCAAAGCTCTCATAATATTAATTAATAGTATCAACGCACTTCTAAAATTAACTGACGCTATTTACTGGCAGTTTGTATTAATTTTTTCTAAAATTACTTTTAGAGAGCTATTTCTTTCTATTTCTTAAAAATTATATTTAAATCATGTTTTCATATCTCAAAGCTTCTATACTAAAAGTGATTGTGGTAAAAGTTGGAGCTTTGCTAACTTTTGCCACAATCATTTCTAGTATGAAAAATTTGCCTACCATTCTATCTCTTATCAAGTTGTCTAAAAGTGATTATCGCTCTACCTCTTAAATTAAGTGTAATTTTGAATTTCAAAAATGATTTAAAAAAAAGATAATGCAAACAGACTCTTAATCTCTAGTACATTAACTACTCTAGCTCATAAATAATTCAAGGTGACGAATGTTATTATTATTATTTTTTTGTTAAAATATGTTATGATTTTCGTGGGTCATTTAATGTAAAATTATGTGATATAACGTAAGTTGTCTTGATGTAATATTTATTTGATGAAATCATTATGAACGGATGATGTGGCAAATATAGCCTAGAAAAAACAAAATGAAGTTAGGTCAGTTTTTTAGGTGGCGCCCATGTGCAACTGAGCTAAATAGCGTCGCTCAAGTGAGTTACAATCTAGTAAGTCCACAACAACGAATAAAGGATAAGATGGTCACTGGCGGACTTTGTAGCCTTGGTGGTTTAGTCCAAAAGATCAAACCTCTACGTCAAAGGTTCAAACGCTGGTGGAGAGAGATGAGAGAGAGATTGATAGGTATTCTAAAATACCTTTATTTTTTTTAAGAGAGCAGTTTGTATTTTAATCATGGCATATCCATGGTTGAAGTCTTAATGTCAACGAAGCCAACTTGGAAGAGAATCAAAAGAGGAGGTGAAAATCACAAACTTGTTTTTTCGTTTTTAATCCTAACTGACGTAGTATTATCGCATTAATAGACTCTATATTAGCACCTATCATTAGGTGCCACATCATCCGAGAAAAAAGTTGAAAAAAATTAAGGGTAAAATGCATTGACCTCCCTGAGATTAGGTGTAATTACACGGACCTCCCTGGGTGTCAAAAAATTTCAATGACTCCCCTAAGGTTTCCTGCTATGTGCAAACACTTTCCTTCCATTACATTTTTCATCAATTGGTACATAAAATGAATAAAATAAAATACCCTCACTTCTTTGCAAATATAAATTAATTACATCAACCTCCCCTAAGGTTTGACTTATTTTCAACCACCTCTCCTATCAACAAGCTTACTTTGAACGATCATATCTCCCACATATGAACTTCGATTTTAGTACTTCAAACTGCTATTGAAAGTTCTCATGGCATATTTTAGATTGCAACTTGATTTACTCGATTTGGATTCGAAATAACTAAGTTATAAGCCTTCAAAATCTGGAAAAAATTCACTTTATTTTCAATTTTTCAAGTCTTTATTTGAAACAATATGTGGTTAATTATATATGGACCTATAATCTATATATTTAGCTTTATCTTCGAAGTCTTTATGAGAATTTCATTTTTTATGCTTGTATATATATATAGTTGACCGTTGGATTAAATTAAATTAAATTCTTATTTATTTCATACTCGCTAAAAATCACAGTGATCTAATAATTGATTTGTGAAAAATATCATCGTAATAAATTGTAACCTTTATGTTGTTCAAAATGCCACAAATTTTTCTCAGTCAATTTTTTCAAAAACCGACCATTAGATCATTGTGATTTTTAGTGAGCATGAAATTCATAAGAAGTTAATTTAATCCAATAGTCATTTTTCCAAAATCTGTTATGCAATTGGGCCTATGAAAAAGTGGGCATTTTTAGAATTTTAGTGGCTGGTAACAACAATTTCTGGAAGGGATGTGTTTGCAAATATATGTAAATCTCAGGAGGTCATTTTCATTTTTCACATCTTAGGGGAGGTCCATGTAATTATGTTAAACCTCAAGGGAGGTCATTGCAAGTAATAATAAGGGTAAAGTAGGTATTTTTTGAAAGTTAATAGCTGATGTCAACAATTTCTATTAGTTTTCTAACGGAAAATGTAACAGAATGAAAAAGTTTACACATAGCACATAGCAGCAAACCTTAGGGGGATCGTCGGAATTTTTTGAAACTCATGAGAGGTCCGTGTAATTACACCTAACCTCAGGGGAGGTGAATGCATTTTACCCTTAATTTTGTTGTTCAAATTATTATTATTTTTTTTTAGTAAAATGCATTGACTTCTCTTGAGGTTAGGTGTAATTAGGGGAGGTCCGTGTAATAACATCTAACCTCAAGGGAGGTCAATGCATTTTACCCAAAAACTAATAATTTGAACAACAAAATTAAGGGTAAAATGCATTAACTTGCTCTGAGGTTTGGCCTAATTACAGGGACCTCCCCTAAGTTTTGAAAAATTCCAACGAACCCCCTAGGGTTTACATTTATTTGCAAACACCTCCCTTCCGTTAAATTTTCCATAAAAAATTAACGAAAATTGCTGATAGCAGCCAATAAATTTCTAAAAATGTCAAAATTTCCCTTATTATTATTGGTAATTACCTCTCCTGAGATTTGACATAATTACAGGGACCTCCTCTAGGATTCAAAAAATGCAAACAACTACCCTAAGGTTTATGTTTATGTGCAAACACCTCCCTTCCAAAAGCTGCTAACATCATTCTGTAATTTTTATAAAAAAAAAAATGCTTATTTTGTACTTACTGTTGTTGGATGTGTAAAAAGACGAAATTAACCTCAAATTTAATTAAATTTATAATTTTGACCACCAACATATAAATGGTGTAAAAGTCTAATACTAAACATCATTAAAGTAAGCAAAAGACACGTACTTAAAATAAAGTCCCTTATATATACGAGCATGAGATTCATAAGAAGTTAATCTAACTCAACAATCAATTTTTCAAAATCTATTCTACAATTGGCTCTTTCGAGGTCATTTTTCATAAATTTATCTAAAATTATTGTATTTCCAATGAAAATGTAATGTAACTACTGATCCAATTGTAATTTTTTGGGGAGTTACAAAAATAAAATCTCTTCTACATAAATCATAATTGGCAATAAAATATTCAAATTTTGGAGATCGACAATTTTTGTTTCAAAGCAAAATTGAGTTATTCAAATTGTTTTTTTCTCTCTCAAAATCTTAGAAAAAAAAAGCTCAAAATATCCAGTTTACCAAATTTCTGTAATATTTTTGAAGCAAAAATGTTACAAGCTTTCAAAGTTGAGAAAAAAAAAAATCATATTTTTTTTTACATAGAGCTGAGTTGGAAAATTTTGATTTTTTCTCCCAAAATTTGAAGGCCTATAATTTATTCATATTAAATCCAAATAGAGTGATTCAAGTTGTAATTGAAAATATGCCATGAGAGCATTCTATAACAACTTGAATTACTCAAATCGGAGTTCATAAGTGAGAGGTATGATCATTCAAAGTAAGCTTGTTAAATATGAGAAGTCTCTGTAATTACGCCAAACCTCAGGGATGTCGATGCAAAATTAAATGGGTCATCAATGGTACAAACCATCAATCATAGATGGGGTGGGTCCAATGCACGTGGTGTGAGACCCATATGAAATCGGCCATCTCCTGTGAGAGGGTGGTATGTAAAGCTTGTATCAAACAATTAAAAGTTATTAGTTGTAAAATTGATTTCAAAAGAACATAATCCTCCATGTTTGGTGCAATCGGAGAATAAGAATTCGCAAATTCAAGCCATCGTGTGCTGCTATGTCAGCAAAGATCAAAATTAATATACATATTTTTTTGGTATTTACGTAAGTTCAAAATTAAAACCAAAACTAATAAATCCTTTAAATAAATAAAAAATAAAACCCCTAAAGTTAAAACATATAAATCTCAATTTGCAAACCCAGAGCATTCTCCGTTCACCAACATATGGTGTGTAACAAAAACAAAAGAGTGTGGCTGCTGGGATTCGAGCCCAGGTCTCTACGGCCACAACGTAGAATTCTCACCACTAAACTACAGCCACCAGTTGAATTCTCAATTAACTAGAATTCATTTGATATACACTGCATGTATAAGGTTCCAAAAAGGACATTGCCACATATATGAAGAAAATAAGAAAATAAGAAATAAGGGCCAATGAGATAGAAATAATGAATCGTAAATAGAGTTCAGGTTCGAATTCCATAGATAAATAGTATATAAAAATGCATTTTATTCTCCTATGACATATGAGTAAGCTCGAAGCAAGGAATAATTTTATTATTTTAAATATTAAGAAATATTTCAAACCGAGTGGTGCTGTATTCATAAATTATTGAACTTAACTATGGGGGTGTTTGGGAAACCAAAAAACCGGTTCTACCGGATATAGTATTGGTCCAAAACTTGTGAACCGTGTTTGGTAATTCCTCTCATACATAATATCTAGTTTTTTATTGTTCTAATTTTATCACAAAATCTGATCAAAGCTGCTCCACCTCCCACCTTGGTTTTCATAAAAACCAAATAAGAAAAGCATGAAGCAACGACAACGAGCGGCAACACCACCACCACTGGCGACCGTCGACCGGTGACTGGCGCCGTCGACCGGTGACTGACACCGGATCTTCCTCATTTTTCTTCTTTTTCTTATTCTTCTTCTTTGATAAGATGCTAAAAACCTTACAGGAAGCTCAAGTTCTCACAACTCATTAAGGCGACCAACAGCTTCTCAACAGCAAGCCTTGTTGGGTGCAGCAGGTTTGGGGAAGTGTTCAAGGCCACATTGAAAGATGGGTCCAATGTTGCCTAGAAGAAATGCTCTACGGAAGAACAAAGACAAGAGATCGACAGATACTAACAGGAAACAGAGTCCTTTGGCTGCACCTCTTGCAATCTTTTTTCTTCACAGCATCACGGCCCTCTCTAACACCATATCACGACCATCTCTTCTTATTTTTCTTCTTCTTCTTTGATTGAGAATATATAAATGGATTTGATGGGGATTTTGAGATTAGGGTTTTAATTTGAAAATTTTTTGCTTGTTGATGGGGTTTTCAATTTGATTCACTTAGATTACATGACCACCACAAGGATTAGGGCTATTATTTGGGATTTCTTCACTATAATTCTCTTCTTTTCATTGTGTATTTAGGAATTTTTTTGGGTTTAGATTTTTGGAATGAAAAATTTGACAAACAAGTTACAATTGAAAACCAGTTTTTATTAAAATTGATTTTGCTATGAACCTCACAACTATACTGGTTCTGAACCAGTCTGCACCAAATCTTTGATTTGCCAAACAGGCCCTATATGTTTGACTCTAGCTTGTTTATTGTATTAGCGATCGAATTCAAATAAATTTTTTTGAAGTCGATCTCAACCTAAAGTCAAGTAAATTGTCTTGCAATTTAAATTGTATCCCTCTCATTTTGAGAAAATTCGAGTTTGAAACTTGGCCTGAAAAATCATTCAGGGTTTACGTTTTCTATCAAAAATAAAAATAAAATTATCAAAGGTATTATCAGAGGGTGTACTTGAACCTATTTATAGCCATAGATCTCAAAACACATGGACCTTACTTTGCATGGAGAAGCAGGCTTATGTGATTCAATGACCATATATAAACAAGTCACTTGATGCAAATTGCATCAAGTGCACTTTATAATAAATTTTCTAATTCTTTGATATATATATACACAAAAATATCAAGTCAGCATATTCTTATATAATAAGTTTAGGTAAGCGTGAAGCTATTAGATAATTGTGGGATGCATGTTTCGAAAAACTGATCGTTGGATTATATATTATACTTATGTATGTCATGCATGCCAACAATCACAATGATCCAACTGTCGGTTTCTCAGAAATGTGACTGAAAAAAACTGACAGCTTTCATCAATCACAGTTTTTTCGGCCTATATTTTTAGATGTTTACATTGGATCACCGTGATTTTTGGCAATCATGACATCCATAAGAAGAATATTTAATCCAACAGTTAGTTTTTCAAAATATGTATCCCCCAGTTATATGTTAACTTTATGCTTACATAAGATATATAAGCATATGCTGACTAGATCGGTATTGTATATATATAGAGATAGTAATGATCAAGTCCACAAATGTGAATATAAGTTATATTTACATGAAGGGCTATAAATCATTGCGTAATGCATATTTTAGAAAACTGACTGTTGAATTATATATTGTACTTATGAATGTCATGTCTGAAAAAATCATAGTGATCCAACGGTCGGTTTTTCAGAAATATGAGACAGTCACAGTTTTTATAGTTATATTTTGAAATTCTGACATTATATCACAATGATTTTTGGCGTGCACAACATCCATAAGTACAGTTGTAAACAACCAATTTTTGACTTATAGTTTTAAGTCATCATTTCATGTCCTATTGGTCAAGAATGACCGATCATTTCCAGATAAATGGGCCTCAAAATCCTAGTTTCCCAAATTACCACTTTTCCTTATGTAGATAGAAGCTAATATTTTATGTAGGTTTTCGTGTTAGAATCGAGTGATTCTTTTTGCATTTAGTTTCTAGGGATTCTAGGAGTATCCATATCAAATTTAATGTCATTTCGATCATAGCTCGACCGGTAATAAGAACATTTGCGACTTCAAGGGTAGAATTGTCATTTTTCTCGTATAATTTCCGAATGATCTTCGAATTTATCTTAGTTTGTTTCATTGGATTTTTAGGGATATTTAGAGTTTAGTTACATGATTGGTTCAAGCATGACATGGTTCGAGAGAAATTTGGTTCATAATGGTTCATAGTGGTCAATTGACAATTTCTAAGGTTTTGACCTAATTTGACTATGGTCAACCGTTTTTCAAAAAATAATGTTTTCAAAACCTTAAAATGTTTTTAAAATGATTTTTGAAACATGTTTCATGAAGTGGCATTTTTTATTTAAAACCAATTGGTTAATGAATTTTCAAACCCTAATTTGAACTAAAATGGCTCATAACGACTAACCAGTTGGGTTTAACCCAAACCTTTGACTTTAGTTAATGATTTTTGAAACCAAACCCCTTCTAGAAACACAGAGGATTAAGTCCTGAATGTTTTGGCTTTTGAATCATTGAATTTGATCTTAAAATAAAGATGATACACTCAAAACAAGTTGAAAAATCCCAAAACAACTCGAATTCCTGAAAAATTGGAAATTTTTTAGCATGGTCCTCTGATGGCCGTCCTAGGCTGGATGGTTGACCGTCCAAGTCCTGGATGGTCACTCTCTGGGTTTTCCAGTTTTGCACAATTTCGCCCAATTTCAAGTTCTTGTGATTTTGGGTATTTTCTCCGAGTTTTTTCACTTTTTTGACCTAATATAATTACTATGACATTTAGAAGACTCAATGTGAAGCCTAGGATTATTAGAATTAAATTTAATTATGGCCATTCATGCTTAAGCCAAAAATCTATAAATAGGACCATTAGCTTAGGATTTCAAACACATTGAATTGTTGAGAATTTTTGGAGGCTTGCTTGAGGAAGCTAAAGAATGGAACTACAACAACTTTAAGGTAAGTTTCTTTTCCCCACTTTTTCCTCTTCAATTATTTCAATAGTTTAGAAGCATGCTAGGTTTTCCTTTTGTTGTTTTCTTGTTTATTCTTCTTTTACCTTTCTTTTATTTAAGTAGAAGTGTAATGTTTTATTCTAGTAGCATACTAGGGTTTCTCTTCTTCTTCTTAAGTTCTTGAAAGATAGTTAGAATTAAGGTTTGCATACTAGTTGCATATTAGGGTTTTGCATGCTAGTTTCGTAATTTCGTATTGGGTTTTGGATATTAGTTGCATGTTAGGGTTAATTTGCATGCATTATTATTTTGTAAGTTTTATGCATGGTAGTGTTATTACATGTTAGTAGACATGTGATTTCATGTGAGTGCATGTTAGCATGTTAGAAAGCATGATATGATTCATGGCTTTAATGTTTTGAATAGTACGCATGATTAGGGTTTGTTATAACATGATAGGAGAATGGTTTATTTTATGTTTTTGGCATGCATGTTAGGATTCACTTTGTTTTTGAGTTTAGAAGCATGAATAGGAGTTAGGTTTTGATATATGCTTTTGTTTAAAACATTAAAGTTAGCATGAGATGATTAAATGCATGATTTGATATACAATTGTGAACGAGGGAGCTTTGCATAAGGTGAGTCCCTTCCCTTATGTTTATTTCCATTGAAATTGTTTGTTTGATAAAAAACTATGGACGAGGGAGCATTACATGAGGTGAGCTCCTTCCCTTGTGTTCATTTATCACATGTTTGCTTTTAATTTCTTAGTATATACATATTGATAAGCATGATAGATAGTTTGCATATTACGTTTATTTAGACACTCTTAAAGTCATTTTTTCATGTTTTCCTTACATAGTTTGCATATTAACATGTAGGATTGTATTAGTTAGTAATTTTTAGGATTTTTAGGATATTTAGAATATTTAAAACATGCATTTAAGTATATTTAATATTCTGTCCAAAATGTTAAATGGCTTAAAAACATGGTTTAAATCTATTTTTAGGGTTTTTAACATAGAGATTGCACTTTAGGTCCCTTAGAAGTCATTATGGTAGAGTTTTTTTTCTTTCCTTTTTTTTTTCATCATTTTCATATTTATTTTTCACATTTTCATGTTAAATAGCTTAAAAACATGGTTTAAATCCATTTTTAGGGTTTTTAACATTGAAATTGCACTCTATGCCCTTTAGAAGTCATTAGCGTAGAGTTTTCTTCTTCTTTATTTGCATGCATTTTCATTTTAATTTTCACATTTTCATGTTAAACGGCTTTGTTAGCCCTAAGGTTAATTTCGTTAACCATATTTTGATGATGAACAAACATTATTTAAATCACTAACTCTTGGTTAAGTGTTTTGTCTCCTTAGAATCAAAGTCTTATATTGTTGGAGCTCATCAGCATATCCCAAAGCAACTTGATGCATATATGCTCATTCAAAGGCTTATGAAGATCAAATTAAAGCCAAGCTTGTATCTCCAATGTATTAGGAATATTTAAATGTAAGGCATTTCAAATTGTTTAACCTTGCATAGCTCAAAGACAAAAACATTTTACTCATATTGCATTGGTATACATATCATAGAATTCTTGTAAAAGGTTTGAACCATGTCAAAAATGTTTTTGAATACTTAGTTAACTAGCTTATATGTTGGAAGCTGATTTAGTTTTAAGAAACTTGGAAAATTGGCTTTTGAACATAACTAGTTGACTAACTTAAGTGATCTAGTCGACTAGCTATGGTCACGGTAGCCATATTTTTTGAGAATTCTGAATCTAATCGACTAACATAGAAACTAGTCGACTAACTAGTAAACTAGTCGACTAATCCTTGTGATCTAGTTGACTAATCGTGAGGCAGTAGCCATGTTTTGAGAGGCACTTAAACTAGTCGACTAACACTTGTTAGTCTAGTCGACTAATCGACTCCGAAAAATTTTCATAAAGGTTTTTATCAAACTAGTCTACTAATCGTGCTCGGGAACTTTAAAATGCTTTGAAATTTAAGTTAGTAGTCGACTACTTTTGTGTCTAGTTCCCTCTGCAACTCAAAAACAACTAATTCCTCTTATAGTAAGTTGTGCATTTAATGCCCCTACTGCTCCTCTCTTCCCCCATCTGACTTGTAAGAGTTGCAACGATCATTTGAGACCAAATGCATTATAAATAGACCTCTTGCTCTCATTTATGACAATCAATCCATAAGAGTTAAGAGCATTCATTGTTCAAGCTTCCTTGTGAAATTTATTGAGCTATATTTGTTAATCATTTAAGAAGCTATTAGTTTGAGCTTGAACTTGTGCAAATAAGCTTGTTGAAGCATTTATTGTATCAAACACAAAATCATTTATTTCTTATGAGCTAAGGTTGGTGATTTGACCCTTGTTAGAGTTTGGAGTTTGTAAAGCAAATCCAAGCTTGTGAAAGAGAGCTGCTAGCTCTTGTTGTTGTAAAGGTTTCTCTATTGGAAGGAGTGCTATTGTGATAGTAGATTAAATCCTCAAGCGGTGCTCTTGAGGCGTGGATGTAGGCAGAGTCCGAACCACGTTAAAATACTGTGTTTGATATCTTTATAACTCTATCTCTTTTCCAATTAAGTTTTATTTATTTGTGTATTTACAAAATTAATTGTATCATAATTTTATTTGGTAATATTTGCTTAAAGTTTGCCAAAACCTTATTCACCCCCCCTCTAGGGTTATATTAGTTGGGACAACAATTGGTATCAGAGCAAGTAATCAATATTACATTGTTATCTTGAGCTAAAGATCAATGGCAAACGTTAAGGAATCGATCTTTTCACAAGGCCATTCCGTTGACCGACCTCCTTTCTTTAATGGAGAAAATTATAAATGTTGGAAAAATAGAATGCAAATTTGGGTTTAATCATATGACACGGCTGTTTGGAGAGTGATTATCAAGGGAAATCGTGTTATCTACACAACCGTTGAAGATGGTACTCTAACTTTCAAAGACATGGATGATTGGAGCGAGAGTGACATGAAGCTACTTCAAGTTAACTCAAAAGCCAAGAACATTCTTTATTGCGCTATAAGTGATGCTTGATACAATAGGGTTTCCGGATGTGATACTGCTCAACAAATATGGAAGAAGCTTAAGGTTACATACAAAGGAACCGAATAGGTAAAGCGTTCCAAACTCATCATAGCCATGCATGATTTCGAATTATTTAAAATGGAAGATAATGAAAGTGTTAGCTTTATGATTGTTTCAAAATCATGCTTCAGTTTTTTGCATTCAGAGGATGATTTTGGAGGAATTTGCTTCGTAAGTGCTTTAATTTAGTTAGTTTTGTTCTTATAGGTTGTTTTTGGCTTTTGTAGGTTAACTTCACCCAAAACCAGAGTTTTAGCAGCTGAACAGAGATGATATGAGTTGCGCAAAAGATAGAAGAATGCCGAGATGGGTTAAAAGCAAGGAAGGAAGCTCAAAAGGAGGAAAAAGTGGAAAAAAACATATGCCTATCGATAGTGTCATGCCTCGGGTAGTTAACTCTGCATAATATAGCACCTGCAAGCTCATCTTATCGATAGGATGTCACCCCTATCAATAGGGTTATGACTCCTATCGATAGGACACTAGGCCTATCGATAGCAACCTCTGTCGAAAAGTATTTTATGCAAACTGCAAGCTTCACCTATCGATAGGGAAGCCATCCTATTGATAGGACTGTGCACCCTATCGATAGGAGGGCAATCCTATCGATAGGAATGGTCGCGAGGCAGTTTCCTATTCGAGCAAAACTCTGTTTTTGGCATCTTTTGCAAGGGAAATCGTGGGGGATCAGCTTGTAGGGTTTCATAACCTATATAAGCAACTTTTTAAGACTGAAGAAGGGTTCACACACTTTCGTACACGCCTTGGCTTTTGGATTAACATTCTCTTACCTCTCACCTTGGATTTTGGATGCTCAAGCTTAGAATGGACGTCACCGGTGCATCATCTCCGATCACGAGCGACTAAACTCCTTACTTAGGTATTAGATGAAGCTTTATCCGTAGTTTATTTGGTTTGATTTGTATTAGGATATTTACATAGTTTGTGATGATTGTACAATTTTTGGGAGATTGCTTGTTATGCAATCCGTTTTATTAATGTAATATTCATCATATGCAATTGTTTTCTGTGATTTCAATTACCTAAGTTGTGCAATGGTGTTATTTGAACTTGCTTGTGCGAAGTTATTTCATTCATACCTTACTTGGATAGGTTGTGCATGCCTTGGTTGACAAGTTATGCCTCGTTTGGATGAATCATACTGAATTTCGCACTTGCATGATATTTTTGATAGTTTATTCTTGTAGTTTAAATCGTCACTATCATAAACGAATGTAAACCCCAATCCGAATCAACCATACGATAAATGAAAGACTAAGAGGATTCGAAATATCCAAGGCTTCTTTTTCGTGATTTTTACTTCCACCAACAACCATTTTTATTAGCTTTAATTTAATTAGTTCTTAAACAACCAATCAATCAACAAGAGATTTTCTTTAACTAGAATTGAACTTGCTAAGTTTATCATAACTCAGCCTCTAGTCCCTGTGGTTCGACACCCATGCTTACCTAAACTCAGCTGAATTGAGGTTATAGAACGAGTCTTTTATAAATTTAAATCTTGATTGTAAATAAAGAATAACCTCTTTTGTTTGACACGATCAATTTTGGCGTCGTTGCCAGGGGACTAAAGCACGGTTATAGAAATTTTAGTGATTTTAGTTTTAGTTATAGCTTTAGGACTTTATTTTCCTTTTTCTACTGATTCTTCGCTTCTTTTTTTCCAGGTTGCTTTATTTATAGGTGTGAACAGGCCACCTCGCATGCACCCTCTTGTTTTGGAATTGGATTAACTATCATCATAGATTGTAGATAACTCATTATCCTTCTCTAGTTATCATTCTCTTTTATCTGCTTGTTTATCATTCTCTATTATCTACTCAAGATCATCCGATCCTAATCATCCTTCTCTATTGTGGGAGTCCACTTAGATTGGGTTTTGAAAAAGGAAAGGAGTTTGAGAAAAACTGGGAGTCGCCACCTTATTTTTAAGGAATAAGGAAACCATAAAAAGAGTTTTATTTTCAATAAAACAGTGACTCCATATTTTGGAAAAAGCATGGTCTTCGAATCAAAGTAGGATTCAGGGGCTAGGTTATGAGATAGGAAGGTTCCAGAACGCATCCTGTAGGCACCTATCTCACCCTAATTAAAGGTCTCCTAATTACTTTTGGGCTTATCAAAATCTTATAACAAACAACCCTAATTATCTAATCAACCAAGAAAATATGAATAATAGTACATAAATAATAATAATAGTACATAAATAATAATAATAGATAATAAGAAAAAAAGAAGCAAACACAATCCTAAAGACCTTAGGAGACACACATTCATCCTAAAGGTGGACTTGCGCCCTATTAGCTGCCTACGTACTTTATCAGTGTCCTGATAGAGATCTCGTAGTTCGAAAACCTAGGATTCTCCTATTGTAATGAACAACATTATCATTAGAATTCTACCTCATTTAAGACTCTATCTTCGAGAGTTTTTATTGTTTAAAACACTTTTTAGAAAACAATTTCACATTCAATAGACTCCCAATGAACCCGGAACTTTACTTAAAACCAAATTTGTATTCACTCACATCTCTTTTTTAAAGTGGGAATTCTATCCAGAATCAAATCCTTTCAAATGCGAAATTTCATTCCAAATTAAATTCATGAGTTCCAATTTCATTGGGATTCAATTAATTGTGGATTAATTTTAGTAAAACACTAATTTTGAAAATCCTCTCGAGAATAGAATCCTAAACTCACTAGAATCCTAAGTCTAATGTAATTCTTACAACAAAGGAGAATCCTAGGTGAGGTCAAGTGACCCCCTAATCCTAGGGTATCTAACTAATCCTAAGCTAAGTTTAACACTTAACAAAGCTAAAACAATGCATGCTGGAAATTCTGGAAAAAGCATAAAAAAATGCAATTATCAATGAATAAAATGCATGAAAATGTCCTAGATGCAATCTAATATTACTAAGTGGACCTAGACATGTTTCTAGGTTGAATTTGGCCCTAAAAATGGCTTTTAATCCACTTTAAAACTACTTTTAAATTCTGAACAGAATTAAAAGTCCCTTTAAATGTGGATTAAAACCCTTGAAAATAACAAATAAAAAATGTGAGAATGCTCTGAAATGCAACCTAACACAATGTAGTAAACTACCCTATATGATTTCATGCCAAAATATGGCTTAAAAATGGTAATTGAACCTCTTTAAAACAATTATTCAAATCTAGA